>JABANP010000088.1:0-153776 GCA_013115135.1 Perkinsus olseni | reverse complement strand
AGGAGACTCTTAAGGCAGAATACTCGTCCCAGCTGACAAAGCTCAAGCTTATCTCTGACGCTGATGATCCCGAACCGTTCATTGAGAGAGCGACTAAATGCTTCGCCCTATGTCAGCGGGCATTCGACGATGACCGGAGTGAACGTCGAGCCTTCATTCCGGCTCTTTGCAGTCGCCTCCCACACGACTGCGTTCTCTCTATCCTCAGGTCGGTGCAAAGCGCTCTCATCGCTAAGGGCCTCAGTGACGGAAATGTCGAATGGGAAACTGCTATCGCATTCGACGACTTCAATCTGGCAGCGCGAGAGGAGAATGATGCACCACCTGTCACTTCAATCACCTTTTGCTCGGCACTGAGAAGTTCATGCGGTCTAGCTCGTGAGGCTCGCTTACTTACAGGTGCGCCTCAAGTGAAGGAGGACAGTGTCCGAGCAGTGCGAGATATAGGAGAACGCCCTTAACATCGCCCAAAATTCTCTGAGAAATTTCCCTTCGTCATCTACGTAAGCGGTCCCCTCGTGGACGATCGCAACAAATTCCCCAAATATATTGCTACGGTCAAGCCTAGTGACTCGTTGCGGGCCAAGAACAAGCGAGGAAAGCCGTTTGCTCTACTGGGATTCTCGACGGAGGTGCTTCGGCACTTGCAGATCTTCCAGCTGATCGTGGTTCGGGTCCCACCGTTCGCCAATTTCTGGCCGATCCGCCAAAAAACGGACCGGGGCCCCGTCAGTAGGCTATGGCGGGGCCACTAAGTCGGCTTATGCCGGTCGATCTTTTGCATTTTCTCCATGCGTGAGGGGCTCTGCCTCTTTACCCTTACGTGGAGCTGTACAACTTGCTGTACCATCTATAGATCGTCCTTCAATCGATTCCGCATCACAACATGAGTCGTCATTCTTGTCAACTCCTTCCGCGTCTTTCCAAAGTGCACATGAATCAACGTCGTCTGTAGATAGACCTAGTTCCAGCCATAGCCAATCAACCACGGGTCTTTGCTCTAGGGAGGACTCTCTCCATTGGGTGCCTCATCAAAGCGCCGTCCCTTCGGAACTAACTTTAAGGATCCGCATTGAGGGGATTTGTATCGATAAGGCACTAGTTGACAGTGGGGCCGGATTCAGTTATCTTATTTGTAGGAATCCGGATACACTAGCAAGCCTCGGTGTATCTGAAGAAGTTCAACAATCAGTCCGTCTAGCAGATACAAGCTTCCGTTACAGGTTTATGATGAGGATGCTCGGCTATTTATCGACACGGTTGTGCCTCTCCGTCTGCTCGTCGCTCCAGCAGCGCAGCCTCAGGTTCTTATAGGTCGTGACCTTATCCAGCGATGGGGGTTATGCATTAAAGGCGCCACCCAAATCCTGAGTAGGTGCGGTAAAGTCCTCTATCAACAACCCCATCACGATGATAGTAGCCAGTCAGTGGTCCCAGCCTAAGTCAGGGTTATACCGTGCATTAATGACACGACTGTAGCTGACTGAAGAAAATTTTGGAAAGGGTTGAGAAAATGAAATCAAGATTGGATGTTAAAGGTGATGGTGGTTTTGTTTCCAATTATAGTGAAAAATTACACGAAACGAGTTTACCAAGATTCAAAGAAATGCCGGAAGCGAGTATGAATAATTGAATAATAGATTGAGGTAGCGAAGGATGTTGATGTTAAAGATGTTGATGCTTCTTTGAGTTGGTTCACTTCGGCTAGTATCGCTCCTCAGATGGAGTCTGATATACCTGCTTCCCGTACTCTTGCTATTATCACGAATGTTTATCCTGTGCAGACTTAGGATCCGATGTGCCGGTTGTGTGGCGAGGAGAAGGAGACTTTGTACCATATAGCATCGTCATGTTCTATTTGGGCCGGTGCTGAGTATTTGGATCGTGGATCGTCATAATCGTGTGTGCAGATTGGTGTATAAGGTGTGTTGTGATTTGGTAAATGTTGGAATTGAAAACCATTGGCGGACGTGTAGGCCGACTTGTATTGAGTGTGATAGTCTATTCTGGGACCAAATGATCGACATTCCTCATGAGGTTGAGCATTATAATCCTGATATTATTAGTGTACTCAATGAAAGGAAAGTTGTTACTGTTGGTAAGATAGCAGTGTGTGCTGACCTCTCTGTGTTGCGCAACGAACAGGAGAAAAGGCCGAATAGCAGTGTTGTATCCGGGGTTTTCAACTGGGACAGTGCCAATTGTGATTGGCGTGATTGGTGCGATTCCGAAATCCCTCTCCAGGGTGCTTGAGAATGCGCTTCTTGTGCAGATGGATATCAAGACACTCGAGTACTATGCATATCGTTAGACGTTTTTTTGGTGGCTCTTTGGTGGGTACATAGAGGAATGTATTGATCTCATTGTTTGCCTTGTGCCGCAACTCCTTATATCTTCCTTGCAAGTCCAACCGCATATCTTGGTTGGACTTAAACCAGTTTAGAATGATGATTTGGAAGTTGGGATCTCTTCCGAAGGACTTTCGTACCGGTTGATACGTGCGTGCAACACACGATATTATGAAACCTATATTTCTCAAAACTTTCCAGATGAATCAGACGCTATATTTATCGTATTTTTCACTCGTATCTATCTTGTATTGTTACGGTATTTACTGTATCGTCTGTGCCGTCTACTGTTCCAGCTTCGGCGGTGCTAGTTAGGGTCAGGTGTTATGTAAGCTAACAAGTTCGTTTGCTCAAGTTAGACTTGAGCCCAGGCCAGGGTAATTCACCGTGATTTGACGTATCTGATCGGCTAGTGGGTACGCTTTGTCTGAACGCTATCGTAGTTAGAGGTTGGTCACGGTATTGTTTAACGAGTAAGCCATTGAGTTGAATAGTCACGATGGTGTCGACTCGTAGAGGAAAAAGTTATAATAGAGTCGTTGATCCTTCGGAAGGACTTAAACCAGTTCAGATTGTGAATTTCAAGGGACGTGCTCGTCTTACGATTCGTTCCAAGATCTCAGGGAGAGCTGAGAGTATTCTCAGTCATCACACGCAGCAGTTGCCTACGCCAACTGGAAAACTACCTACGCATCTGGCCAATAATTTCAAAAATAACCGCGGCCGCACGCATGCTAGCAAAAGACATTCTCAGGGCAGTGAAGCTCTGAGATCGATCAAGGGAGTATAGATTACGAAGGGCTTAAGGGTTTAATCGGTGATTTTGGTACCTCTCGAGAAGCATCTACAACCACACACACCATATGTAATATTACTATGGAATCTCCTCGTAGAGGAACGGATATACTACACGAGGATGCTCGGGGTGGATCTTTTGAAGGAAAGATGGAATCGGGAGCTACACCCATTGCTAATGACGAACGCCTTTACGTATGGTTACTGCGGTTTGGTATTCTACTTAAGGAGCTACTAGAGGGTCCGGAATGCCAAAATATTCAGGATGGTATTATTGTGCGACGTTGTGATCTCGATGTCTCCTCGTAGCTGACACAAAGCCTTGTCTCACTTATCCCGTTGTTCCTATTGTAATAATAAGTTAGTTATTCTAGCCCTACCAAAGGGGCTTTGCGTTCTTCCCAAATGACCATCACTAGATTCTCGGAGGGGCTAGAACAGTATCTCCACCGTCCTTGAAGGCTCGAAGACCCCGAGGAGGAGATCGTAAAAGCTACACAGGGGAAGCTTGAGGACCTACCCAGCAAGTATCTATGTCCGGATACTATTGAGACAGAGTGCGTCCGCGTGCTGGTGTACACATGCACAAGAAGAACAAGGATTCTCCCAGCACCCTATGTTGTGTTAAACATAATGGAGAACCCTTCGGCTTCTGATCTCCAGGCCCTCGCTGAAGCGTTTGGGTTGCCTATTTACACCGAACCTCGTTAACTAGCTGAGATCGCAGATCAAGTTGTTCAAGATGTCACAAAGGGAAAAAGATCTGTTGACAACAATAACGTTGAGGGCGCGTCTTTCAACCCTTAAGAATATGGTGAAAGCTGATCGTATTATTTCATCTACTACTTGCCAACAAGAAGTCGCGTCTTCACATGCATCTACATATGATGCTCCTTTTACTCTCTCAGCTATAGCAAAGGTTCGCATCCCCGATCACAAGAAGTATATCGGCTTGGATGATGAGCGATCTACCTCATACTCTACAGGACAACTACTGGCCAAGTCGTTCATCTTAGATGCATTCGAGTCCACGCCAAGGGCTAACATGTCCGCAGCAGTGAGATTATTATGTCAAGATGAAGAAGGGATGCATGACTATGAGGTTATGATGAAGTATCTACTAAAGCATGTTAAGCAGTACTACAAACGCTCCGATGGGCATGATCTCTTGAATAGACATATGGCAGCACTTGACGAACAACTAGAAGAAATTGTCTTCTCAGTATTACAACGACTCCACTCTATTGCTTCTCAAGTACTTGTGGATTGGTGTATACCAATCCTCAGCTTCGATAATGCTCTCCACAACGAGCTCAGAACTATTGCTAAAACTACTTATTCTCATGTCCGAGACACTATGACTATGGTTCGACATTTGGATATGTTCCTGAATGAGCAAGATAATCCATCACAGTACTTATGCTCCACGTCAAACTGACAACAGCAACGAGACTTAACTCAAACTACTACCACACCGACCGCCAAACTTGAAGAGTTGCATTTCCGCTTGATAATTACAAGAAGATTCTAGGCAGAGGGATATGCATACAAAATCCATCAACTCATTCTTCACCGCTGGTGATAATCACCGCCGGACTCCATACTCTACTACCAATTTAGTACCATCAATCCTACGATTATCAAAATCTTGTAAGCTACGAGATATACAAGATGCATTTATGAGAGTGCATATTGGTAATAATCTTGCTCCTATGACAATGATAATGTATAAGGGTCGAACTTATAGAGTAAGGAGGATGTTGTACGGTCAGGTCTCAGCGCCACTAACCCGTGAGTAGGTAATATCTAGCTCGGGTGAGTAGGTTGATAGAGTCTCGGGATGAATCATAAATCCAAACCTCGCCGTTGACCTGCGACCCACTACAAGTGGAAGACCTGAATAGCGACTGGTCGATCCGACTGCGAGCAGCTTTCTTTCCCAGAAACAAAGCGATAGTCTCCTCCTACACATTTCTTCCCGGAAAGAAATAATAGGAATGGAAAGAATGCCCATTCGCTCGGCCCAGGTTGAGCGGCTCCGCCATTCTCGACTGTTTGATATCGTGAACTATTGCGCTCTCAAAGGAAGCAAGTGGATGATCATCTCGATATTTCTCTCACCTCTCAGGAACTAGCCGACCAAGGCATCATCTTTGAGCTCGGCGTCGAGTTCTGCGACCAGGGCCCTCGTATTTGGTACCCCGCTAAAGGCACTCAGGCTTTAACGAATTGATTGGTCCCTGGCTACACCACCACCGACCTATCGCGAAGCATTGGGCTTGCTTGGCACCCTCCTTCAAGAGTCCGACCTACTACCTGACCACGTCCTGCCCTGCAAGAGCCTCCTCACGGGCTTCGTCAGCAAGTGTCGTACGCAGCTCAAACACGGCTGGGATTCTCCCATACCAGCCGACGCTCTACAGCTGCTCCGTCGTTGGCAAGACCTGGTTCGTCACAGCACTCACCGTCGTAGTCTCACAGTCCATCGCCGTATCTACCTCCACCTCCCTGTCGACGTCTGCGTCGATGCCAGCAAGAGCATGCTGGCCTACGACGTCAAGCAGAACGACGAAACTATCTTTCGCGAGCAGAAGACTCTAACCAAATCCCAGAAGGTCCTGAACATCAACACTCTCGAGCTCCTCAACGTCAACCATGGTTGCTAGCATCCGCCTCTTCCTGAGGAACCATCGTGTGCACAATGGTGTCCAAGAAGTCTACTGCCGTCAATACCTGACCATGATACATCATTTCCTTGGTGACTGACTTCTCGGCTACAACCACATCGAGGGCACAGAGAATCCAGCGGACGAGGGCACGCGCAACGATCTCTTCAACGACATCACCGGTTGCCGCTACCACTACGACTGCCTGTCCACTTCTGCAACACCTTCCGAACAATGGCGACGTCGATCGGGAGCCAAGTCAAAGCACGTCGCGATGCCGCTCGCTCAGCCACTGATACGAGCGAGCCCTCCCACCCATCCCCTACAGACGTTCACGATGGCTCTACAGGTGCTAACTCTTCCCATCAAGACCATCCTCCGCCGGACGGGCCCCCTGACAGCCATCATACTTCGTTCTCTGACTCGAAATCACCGATTCATACTACCCACGGACCTCCTCTACTCTCGCTAAGTACTCGTGTTACCTTCTTACCTACAACACCCGATGGCGAGCTCGACGTCGGTCCGGATGCTTTTTTACAAACTGCGTTGGTCGACCTTTACCACAAGCAGAGTCACGACGGAATCTTTCACACGACCCAGCGGCTTGGTCACTATTCTTGGCCGGACAAAACTAGTCCATCCCCACCACGGTAAAGAACGGCAACTTATGCCAAACTAACAAGACCTAACCTTATGACAAACAAAGAAGGAAACCCCTCGGATACGGGAATTACCACGAGATCGGTACCGACTCCACTGGACCCTACTTCAACCACCAGTTCTACAACACCGCTGTTAGCGACCGCCTGTCTCGCCTCTGCGTCTCGATTGGTGGTCAACTCTCTCCCACAAGCGAAACCGCTGTCGCCCTGATCCGATAATTACGCTTACACTACGGAGTCCAACCACACCGGGTCATGTCTGACATCCACAAGACCTACGTCAAAGCCCCCGACGTTCTCAACAAGAAAACTTCCGCCGTGTCTCACCTCGACAAGCTCACCACCAACTAGGTGTTCGTAGCTCCTTACTTATCTCCCTCGGACGTCCAGGTGGAGCGGCTTTTTTCGCGACGTGACGTTCCTCATCAAGATCAGCATGACGCGTTTCGACAAAACCTGAGAAACTTTGCATACTCCTACGTCGCGTTATCTCGTCCAAGAAACAGCATACCAGCTAAACCCGGTGAGGATCGTTCAGTACAGTGACAATTTGTAGAAATTACTTTCGTACAAGCCTGATCCGTACAGTTTCCACGCGTACAGTCTTGGGCCATACACTGACGACTCGTACAGTGTCCAGTGGTACAGTTTCAGCCCATACACTGATAACCCGTACACTGACGATCCGTACAGTATCCAGTGGTACACTTCCAGTACGTAAAGTGATAAGTCGTACAATTCCGACTCTTACAGTTGAAACTCGTGCAGTATTATCTCGTACATCGAATTTTCGTACTTTTCGGAATTTTCGTACAGCTGGGCAATTTTTTAATCATTATTTTGCCGGTACTTATATTTCCAGTACGGCTTTATTACACATTGGCAGAGATACGGGAAGTAGAGGGGTGACTAGTGTTGAAGACGCTTGGCATAGGATTACAGTGACTATGAGAGTGTGTATAACAAGTTATTTGAGTGGGGTTATACCGTGCATTAATGTAGCTGTAGCTGACTGAAGGAAATTTTAGAAAGGGTTGAGAAAATGAAGATTGGATGTTAAAGGTGATGGTGGTTTTGTTTCCAATTATAGTGAAAAATTACACGGAACGAGTTTACCAAGATTCAAAAAAATGCCGGAAGCGAGTATGAATAATTGAATAATTGATTGAGGTAGCGAAGGATGTTGATGTTGAAGATGTTGATGCTTCTTTGAGTTGGTTCACTTCGGCTAGTATCGCTCCTCAGATGGAGTCTGATATACCGGCTTCCCGTACTCTTGCTATTATCACGAATGTTTATCCTGTGCAGACTTAGGATCCGATGTGCCGGTTGTGTGGCAAGGAGAAGGAGACTTTGTATCATATAGCATCGTCATGTTCTATTTGGACCGGTGCTGAGTATTTGGATCGTGGATCGTCATAATCGTGTGTGCAGATTGGTGTATACAGTGTGTTGTGATTTGTTAAATGTTGGAATTGAAAACCATTGGCGGACGTGTAGGCCGACTTGTATTGAGTGTGATAGTCTATTCTGGGACCAAATGATCAACATTCCTCATAAGGTTGAGAGGTTGAGTCATTATAATCGTGATATATCAAGGAGCGGTATAAGGATGATATTATTAGTGTACTCAATGAAAGGAAAGTTGTTATTGTTGGTGAGATAGCAGTGTGTGATGACCTTTCTGTGTTGCACAACGAACAGGAGAAAAGGCCGAATAGCAGTGTTGTATCCGGGGTTTTCAAGTAGGACAGTGCCAATCGTGCCGCAACTCCTTATATCCTCCTTGTAAGTCCAACCGCATATCTTGGTTGGACTTAAACCAGTTTAGAATGATGATTTGGGAGTTGTTGGGATCTCTTCCGAAGGACTTTCGTACCGGTTAATACGTGCGTGCAACACACGATATTATAAAACCTATATTTCTCAAAACTTTCCAGATGAATCAGACGCTTTATTTACACTCGTATTTTTCCCTCGTATCTATCGTTGTATTGTTACGGTATTTACTGTATCGTCTGTGCCGCCTATTGCTCCAGCTTCGGTGATGCTAGGTCACCGATTTTCTCACGCGTGCGGTCTCCTCAGGGGTTGTGAGGATCTTTAGGGTCAGGTGTTATGTAAGCTAACAAGTTCGTTTGCTCACGTTAGACTTGAGCCCAGGCCAGGGTAATTCACCGTGATTTGACGTATCTGATCGGCTAGTGGGTACGCTTTGTCTGAACGCTATCGTAGTTAGAGGTTAGTCACGGTATTGTTTAACGAGTAAGCCATTGAGTTGAATAGTCACGATGGTATCGACTCGTAGAGGAAAAAGTCCTAATAGAGTCGTTGATCCTTCGGAAGGACTTAAACCAGTTTAGATTGTGAGTTTTAAGGGACGTGCTCGTCTTACGATTCGTTCCAAGATCTCAGGGAGAGCTGAGAGTATTCTCAGTCATAACACGCAGCAGAGGTGATTTTGGTACCTCTCGAGAAGCATCTACGACCACACACACCATATGTAATATTACTATGAAATCTCCTCGTAGAGGAACGGATATACTACACGAGGATACTCGAGGTAGATCTTTTGAAGGAAAGATGGAATCGGGAGCTAAACCCATTGCTAATGACGAACGCCTTTACGTATGGTTACCGCGGTTTGGTGTCCTATTTAAGGAGCTACTAGAGGGTCCGGAATGCCAAAATATTCAGGATGGTATTATTGTGCGACGTTGTGATCTCGATGTCCCCTCGACATCAAAGCCATACAAGCTGACACAAAGCCTTGTCTCCCTTATCCCGTTGTTCCTATTGTAATAATAAGTTAGTTATTCTAACCTTACCAAAGGGGCTTTGCGTTCTTCCCAAATGACCATCACTAGATTCTCGGAGGGGCTAGAACAGTATCTCCACCGTCCTTGAGGGCTCGAAGACCCCGAGGAGGAGATCGTAAAAGCTACACAGGGGAAGCTTGAGGACCTTCCCAGCAAGTATCTATGTCCGGATACTATTGAGACAGAGTGCGTCCGCGTGCTGGTGTACACATGCACAAGAAGAAGAACAAGGATCCTCCCAGCACCCTATGTTGTGTTAAACATAATGGAGAACCCTTCGGCTTCTGATCTCCAGGCCCTCGCTGAAGCGTTTGGGTTGCCTATTTATACCGAACCTCGTTAACTAGCTGAGATCGCAGATCAAGTTGTTCAAGATGTCACAAAGGGAAAAAGATCTGTTGACAACAATAACGTTGAGGACGCGTCTTTCAACCCTTAAGAATATGGTGAAAGCTGATCGTATTATTTCATCTACTACTTGCCAACAAGAAGTCGCGTCTTCACATGCATCTACATATGATGCTCCTTTTACTCTCTCAGCTATAGCAAAGGTTCGCATTCCCGATAACAAGAAGTATATCGGCTTGGATGATGAGCGATCTACCTCATACTCTACAGGACAACTACTGGCCAAGTCGTTCATCCTAGATGCATTCGAGTCCACGCCAAGGGCTAACATGTCCGCAGCAGTGAGATTATTATGTCAAGATGAAGAAGGGATGCATGACTATGAGGTTATGATGAAGTATCTACTAAAGCATGTTAAGCAGTACTACAAACGCTCCGATGGGCATGATCTCTTGAATAGACATATGGCAGCACTTGACGAACAACTAAAAGAAACTGTCTCCTCAGTATTACAACAACTCCACTCTATTGCTTCTCAAGTACTTGTGGATTGGTGTATACCAATCCTCAGCTTCGATAATGCTCTCCACAACGAGCTCAGAACTATTGCTAAAACTACTTATTCTCATGTCCGAGACACTATGACTATGGTTCGACATTTGGATATGTTCCTGAATGAGCAAGATAACCCATCACAATACTTATGCTCCACGTCAAACTGACAACAGCAACGAGACTTAACTCAAACTACTACCACACCGACCGCCAATCTTGAAGAGTTGCAGTTCCGCTTGATAATTACAAGAAGATTCTAGGCAGAGGGATATGCATACAAAATCCCATCAACTCATTCTTCACCGCTGGTGATGATCACCGCCGGACTCCATACTCTACTACCAATTTAGTACCATCAATCCTACGATTATCTAAATCTTGCAAGCTACGAGATATACAAGATGCATTCATGAGAGTGCATAATGGTAATAATCTTGCTTCTATGACATTGTTTTTGTATAAGGGTCGAACTTATAGAGTAAGGAGCATGTTGTACGGTCAGGTCTCAGCGCCACTAACCCGTGAGTAGGTAATATCTAGCTCGGGTGAGTAAGTTCATAGGGTCTCGGGATGAATCATAAATCCAAGCTTCGCCGTTGACCTGCGACCCACTACAAGTGGAAGACCTGAATAGCGACTGGTCGATCCGACTGCGAGCAGCTTTCTTTCCCGGAAACAAAACGATAGTCTCCTCCTAGACATTTCTTCCCGGAAAGAAATAATAGGAATGGAAAGAATGCCCATTCGCTCGGCCCAGGTTGAGCGGCTCCGCCATTCTCGACTGTTTGATATCGTGAACTATTGCGCTCTCAAAGGAAGTAAGTGGATGATCATCTCGATAATCATTCAGGAATCCTGAGTGATCATGATATTTCTCTCACCTCTCAGGAACTAGCCGACCAAGGCAACATCTTTGAGCTCGGCGTCGAGTTGTGCGACCAGGGCACTCGTATTTGGTACCCCGCTAAAGGCACTCAGGCTTTAACGAATTGATTGGTCCCTGGCTACACCACCACCGACCTATCGCGAAGCATTGGGCTTGCTTGGCACCCTCCTTCAAGAGTCCGACCTACTACCTGACCACGTCCTGCCCTGCAAGAACCTCCTCACGGGCTTCGTCAGCAAGTGTCGTACGCAGCTCAAACACGGCTGGGACTCTCCCATACCAGCCGACGCTCTACAGCTGCTCCGTCGTTGGCAAGACCTGGTTCGTCACAGCACTCACCGTCGTAGTCTCACAGTCCATCGCCGTATCTACCTCCACCTCCCTGTCGACGTCTGCGTCGATGCCAGCAAGAGCATGTTGGCCTACGACGTCAAGCAGAACGACGAAACTATCTTTCGCGAGCAGAAGACTCTAACCAAATCCCAGAAGGTCCTGAACATCAACACTCTCGAGCTCCTCAACATCAACCATGGTTGCTCTCGCATCCGCCTCTTCCTGAGGAACCATCGTGTGCACAATGGTGTCCAAGAAGTCTACTGCCGTCAATACCTGACCATGATACATCATTTTCTTGGTGACTGACTTCTCGGCTACAACCACATCGAGGGCACGGAGAATCCAGCGGACGAGGGCACGCGCAACGATCTCTTCAACGACATCACCGGTTGTCGTTACCACTACGACTGCCTGTACACTTCTGCAACACCTTCCGAGGGCCGGACGGGCCCCCTGACAGCCATCATACTTCTTCGTTCTCTGACTCGAAATCACCGATTCATACTACCCACGGACCTCCTCCACTCTCGCTAAGTACTCGTGTTACCTTCTTACCTACAACACCCGATGGCGAGCTCGACGTCGGTCCGGATGCTTTTTTACAAACTGCGTTGGTCGACCTTTACCACAAGCAGAGTCACGACGGAATCTTTCACACGACCCAGCGGCTTGGTCACTATTCTTGGCCGGACAAAACTAGTCCATCCCCACCACGGTAAAGAACGGCAACTTATGCCAAACTAACAAGACCTAACCTTATGACAAACAAAGAAGGAAACCCCTCGGATACGGGAATTACCACGAAATCGGTACCGACTCCACTGGACCCTACTTCAACCACCAGTTCTACAACACCGCCGTTAGCGACCGCCTGTCTCGCCTCTGCGTCTCGATTGGTGGTCAACTCTCTCCCACAAGCGAAACCGCTGTCGACCTGATCCGATAATTACGCTTACACTACGGAGTCCAACCACACCGGGTCATGTCTGACATCCACAAGACCTACGTACGTAGTTTCCACACGTACAGTCTTGGGCCATACACTGACGACTCGTGCAGTGTCCAGTGGTACAGTTTCAGCCCATACACTGATAACCCGTACACTGACGATCCGTACAGTATCCAGTGGTACACTTCCAGTAGGTACAGTGATAAGTCGTACAGTTCCGACTCTTACAGTTGAAGAGTCTTAAACCGACTAATTTCTGTCAGTTACCAGGTGTGCAGTGCACCATCCTCTGGGTCCTCTAGGTCTGTGGCCTTGAGTGTGAGCCCTTCTTATCGATAGATGTCACCGCCGAGGATACCCCGAGCATTACTATCTGCCCCTTCTGCCTTCTGGATTGGAAATTGGTTTTCAGGCGAGTTGGTTAAGACAGTGTTTATTCACGTATGTGGCACAAGTTCAAATCCCCCAGAAGGAATTCAAGCTTTCTAAATAACTCCTTCACAAGTTTGCCGCAATTTGCGTAAGGAGGCAGCTGTACCGAATAACACTGTACGAATAAAGTTTGTACCGCTGAATACTGTATGAATGGTCAGTGTACGGCTGGATAGTGTACGACTTGTCACTGTATCTGTGAACACTGTACTGAACGACACTGTATTACTGGCATCTGTACGTGCATGACTTATCACTGTACGGCTTGAAAGTGTACGAGATACTCCTGTATGAATGAAAGACGTACCGAATAAAGCCTGTACGAGCCCGGGGGTGTACCAGTTGTCACTGTATCATTTGTCACTCACCCGCTAAACCCTCGTCCACGTCGTACGAGTGGATACTCTCCTCATGCGCTTCTTTTTACTTACGGCGTTCAACATCCGGTTACAGGCGACATGAAAATCCACGATTCGCAGGCTGTCACTATCAAAAGGAGACATTGTCGAGAACAGCAGCTCCAACGCTCCTACAATAACTTACCGGCACTGCCGCATTCTCACGAACTTCATGAGGGCGATTCTTTCTGAGTTAGAACGACGCCACAAGACGCTCGTAAACGTCTATCCCACTACCAAGAACCCCTCACTCTCAAGCAACGACTGGGCACTAACCGCTGGCTGCTCTCTCATGATACCATTCAGTCTACCAGAAATCTGAGGATTCGGCACTTCCTGTGTGTTGATTCCTATGTAACCTGATACACCCGAATGGCACAGCAAACCGTTTCGCAAAAGAAATCACAGGAGAACCGTTCCGCGCAAGGAAGGACTGTGCAAACTTCTATACGCAAGTTGTGTCCGATTGGAAGGGTCCGAAAGGAAGTCCGACGCGGTTGAGCGACGGAAGGATAGTAGAGATAGTAGCCAAGGAAGGTATAAGGGCCATTCCCGGAACGTTTACGGAAAGTGTGTTATACCCAGTGATGGGTCAAAGGAATCTAGGCGGCCTAGGAGACGAGGTAAGGCTACCCGTCGGTCGCACAGGAAGGGTTCGCCGAGTGACCTCGTCGGCTGAGAGGGCTCGCTGGCACCAAAAAACGTTTTTTGACGAGTGATTCCCGCTATGCCGAATTATAGCCACTGCCGTCCCTGTATCAATCAATGCTGCGAACTGTTTGCCCACGATCGAGATCCGAAGAGTATCGGGACTTGATGGTAGTGAAAAAGACAACTCATCCCTCTCAACTACTCCCTCCTCAGAATTTCTCGATAGATTCCGATCAACAGAATCCAGGTCTACAGCACAGAACGGAGCTACAGAGCAAACAGCACCCCGACCGAAGCTCAGCATCAGCAGCCGGAGTGGTTGCCTGACTTTGGCGACCAAACTTTACAAGATAGGCTGCAGCTGACTTCTTCGACGATGAGCTGTTCTCGGTTGCTCTCCCCGCCGTCTGGGTGACCTGACCTGAGGGAAGGGGACTCGGGCAGACATATTGAAGATGCCCGCTCTTGCCGCGTCGCTTACACATCGCAGACTTAGCACCTAATGGGCAATCCTTCGTAGAATATCCCAGACCACACACACCACAGCAGCGGTTCATGCCAGCTGGACGTGCAGCCTAACAGATCTTTCATGTATGACCCGGCTGTAGACATCGACTGCACGTTCCGCTGAATTGTGCAGGGTTGATACCGCTCTTAGAACTCTCACCTTTCGGACCCGACGATTGTCCCTGCTTCAATCCTGCCGAACCTTTTCGCCCCTCCTTTCCCGCCGCTCTTGTGCTGGCTGACGAGGTTCTCGTACGCCCCCCTTAAGCCCGAGCCGACACGGCTCGGTCCTCATCTAATGTGAGCGGCGGAACCTCGACGAGGTCAGATATCCAAACACGAAAGGTCGAATAATCAGCTCCTTGAGTGATGACCGTGCCTTTGTGGTCCTCGCCTATGGCATCCACAATGTTCGGTCCAGCTACACTTGTCTCCAGCTTAGATGACTGACCCGTGGGGTGAAATACTGTGTCGCCCACAACCAAGTCGCAAGGACGACCATGATGTGCCAGAGTTCTCGCCCGACTTGCCTCCTTGAGGTTAGTCCAGTGATTGAGGTAATCCAGCATGCGCAGCGTATAGACCTTCTTACCATCTTCACGAACTTTCTCAGCGACTCACAGTGGTTAGCTTCTGAGCAAGGCTGAAACAATATCATAATGTGGATGAGCCACTAGCGGAGGACTTAACCAGCAAGCCGAGGTGAAGGGGGCGTCTTTGAAGTGATTTACGACCCGAACGAGTGTATCAAACCAGAATCTTGTACCGGCAATATCAGGGTCTAGCAGACAAGCCCTCGGGCGTGGGCTAAGCTCCCTGTGGGAGCGCTCCCAATCGGCAAGATTAGGAGCATAAACCGGACACGCCAGTTGTGAAATAGACCTATCACGACACCATCAAACAGTAAGAAACGAGACGACCGTCTTGGCATTATCGGTGATCCGCACGGTGGGAAGGACATCCGGAGTAGAACATGCCATCGCGGCTTTGTCGCTTCCATATAAAGGTTATATCCTTTGAAACCCCGATGCCAAGTCAGTCATGACGAGCGTAGCCACAATACGGTCGGAGCTAGCATCGTCCACCTTGACATGGGGTGAGTAGATATCACATGCCTAAACTTGTTCCGAGCGTAGATCAGCTACGTGGTGAAAGCGAGCACTAGAGTTAAACTGTCTGGCCGCATTGCTCTTGAGGCATGGAATACATTCCTTGAGCGCTCTATACACAGTCCGACGTTGTCGAGGCCAACAAAAATGGTCCGAAGACGAATAGTAAGCCTCTGAGGATCTAGGTGGTGCCATTCCAGATGACGTGTGATGATGATCCCATGGATGAGGTCCCGAGAGTGGCTAGAGATGACCCTCTGACCGTCCGAGTCTGACGGACCGAAGTTCAATCCGCCCGTTGACGTACGATCTTGAAGTGCCTACCATCACCGTCCAACTCGAAGGTGGAGGCTTGCCGTTTGAGTCTGGTCGGATGCATACCTTCAGTGATACGACCATCCTCAAGGTAGGAGTGGATAGCATCATAATAACCATCGTTTTGATACATTCGGCGATGGTACTATGAATAGTGTCCTACCTGACGCTGTCAGAGTGGAAAGACCAACAGTGGTGGATGATCTCTCAAAGGTGGTGGCAGGGGCCTTGCTTGAGGGGCTGTGGCGCATAGGGCGGCAACATCGTCGTGATACGTCGTCCTATACATTAAAGAACCTTAAGGCCTTGAGCGGCGGCTATTGTGCTTGCGTGCGGCTCTTGTAGTGTACGTGCGCACAAACTGCGTCGTGCGCCACATGACGTGTGTACGAAATGGCGGTGTACGAGCATTATGTGTACGAACATTACGTGTACGAGTTTTTGCGTACGAGTTTTTACATGGGATGCCCGTGAAACCAGCACTAAATCCGTGAACTGAGAACTACATGCAATTGCACGAAAATAAATGCAGAGAAATAGCAAGCGCGGGTCTGAACCGGGGACCTTTCGGATGCCGGCCTGTGATTCTACCGCTACACCAGATTTTTCCGAACTCAGGGCCGGACAACACAGTTCGCGGGTCGCGGGTGCGTCCCACCTAAAGTTTGTGTTTGTGGCCCACTGGCCTTGTAGAGTGGACCCAGGGCGAAGAATGCGCTATTGCAGAGGGCTTCACAAGCAGAGGATCTCGCGGCATGTGCATTGTATCTCGGTTTGTGTTTATTTGTATGGTTGGATTCTCCTTGCCGATGCGTTTTTCTATGACTCTCCTACTGATTGAGTTCGTTAGTGAAGGGCAGGTGCCACCACGGACTACGACAATTTCACGGCATGATCAGTACATACGCAACGCGAGGGTGATTCAGACCCGATGAGTGCTTCGGTGGGGGCTTGCCTCCGTGGAGCCATACGTGATAGTCCCCTTCGTTGAGTAACGAGTACATCGAATACTCATTTCATTGGCCGAATCGTAAGCCGAATTTCAATCTCAGTGAAACTTGAGGTCATGTCAGCGCGGCCCCTGGGAGCAGCCCCGCCCCTCAAGGTGCTCGTCACATAAGTGATAACGGGACCGAAATACTCTCTGACAACGAATTCGACGACGTTTCTGATGTTACCACAGCAGCGTGGGGTGCCCGAGCTGCGTCTAAGCCGAAAGCCAAGGCCAAGGCCAAGGCCAAGACCAAGACCAAGGCCAAGCCCAAGCCCAAACCCAAGCCCAAAGCGAAAGCAAAAGTGAAAGCTAAGGGTAAGGCCAAGGCAAAGGCAAAAGCCAAGAGTAAGTCCAAAGGTAAGGCGAAGGCGAAGGCCAAAGGTAGGACCGGAATTGGGACTCGAAAAACTCAGCCAAAGTCCAACGGAGCCGTGGTAGCCGTTGACGATGGATGTAGTTCTCCGGTAACAGACTTCATTTTGAACAAGTTCAAGGCAGTTGCTGCGAGTACCTCACTTGGCGGCAGATCAGATATACCATCCACTCGTGCGACTCACCTCGAGGACCCATATGCAGCGTCATCGTTTGTCCAAACAGCTACTGCACCGGCTCGCCGTAGAACTACTCTCAAAGGATACACGATGGCTGATCTGGCGAAGCCTCGACCGGGGACGTCTGATAGGCCTGTGAGCCTCGCAGACCTGGGACGGTTGTTCCACGCTGCGGCCGGTGACACCCACGCTCATGCCAATATCACTTCCTCGGCCTCAAGCAGTCATCCCACTCCGTCCGCTCCTGCTACTACTGGTCTCTACTCTCATCCTCCTAGGCCTGCTCCGCCGAGTGGTAATGGTCACGCCAATATCACTTCCTCGGCCTCGAGCAGTCACCCCACTCCGTCCGCTCCTGCTACTACCGGTCTCTACTCTTATTCTCCTAGGCCTGCTCCGCCGAGTGGTAATGGTCACGCCAATATCACTTCCTCGGCCACAAGCAGTCATCCCACTCCGTCCGCTCCTGCTACTACCGGTCTCTACTCTTATCCTCCTAGGCCTGCTCCGCCGAGTGGTAATCCGTCGGCTCCATCGGGGATTGTAGCCCGCAAAGCAGACGAACGCGATCTGCCAGAAGAGGACATTCCTCAGGAAACGCTTGAGTAGGCCTCGCTGAATGCTATTCATTTCGCATTCATGCGTCATTGTGCTCAGGTTTTCACACTCTTTATCCGACACAGATCTCGACGCAATATCCACATTTGTTATCCAGCCGGAACATGAGCCCCTCAAGGCCCGAGAGAGGTAATGAGAAGCTTTATCAGTACCATGTCATCTCTCGACGCATAGGCTGCTGAAGCCGATTGCGAGAATGGGGCATCCTCTGGAGCTTCGAGAGGAGACAGCGTGATGTTCGAAGGTTTTCCGCTCATTCATAATGTGCTGGAAGCTCAAAGAGTTTCTGCAGAGGAAAGCGAGGACGAGGATGATACCGACTCGGAAAGCTCAGTTGACGGGAGTAGGGCCCGACATAGAGGACCCGGGTTGAAGTGGGCGAAGATAATGGAATTCGACGACGGAGACGAGGCAGAAGCATGGATAAATCAGGGCTTGAAATTCAGCGTCCAAAGGTAAGCTGCCCACATTCTTCTGGCCTTGTTGAACCGTGGAGTTTTGAACCCACTTAGGCGAAACTACACAAAGAAGTACGGTTTCAAGCACTACTACTACTGCATACAATGCGGCAAAGCTGCAGTGCACGCAAAGAAAAGCCGAAATTCCACTTCTACAGGCGGCCCACCAATCGGGGTTCAGGTAGGGGATGTTCACGACTCGTACACCGAAAACTCGTACATTTTCGTCTCATGTCTCGAATACTCGTACACCTTCGACTCGTACACCAAATACCCGTACATCGAGGACTCGTACACATAATACTCGTACACAAAACGCTCGCACACATAATGCTCGTACACCGTCATTTCATACACACACCCACTTTCAACTCGTACACCGTCATTTCGTACACCCTGCGAAAATTTTCTAGGCAAGTCGCGGAGCCGCTCCGCGACTTGCCTAAAAAATTTCCGCGCCGGCTCTGCCGCATCTACTTGACTATTTAACTCCTCCCTGCAGTGCCGGGTCTGTACATAGGATCGAACCCGCGGCCTGTGGAATGGTAACCCGTTACCTTAACCTCCATACCACTCACATTACTGAATATTTACTCACAGAGTGGCGCAAGCTATTCGCTCTCTATAGACAATATTACTTCCTTCGCTCCGCCATTCCTCTCAGCGCGCGGCCGAAACATGCGACTCAAGCAGCATAGTGTACGAGTCGTGCTCGTGTACGAGTTGACGGTGTACGAGTTTTATATGCATGAGTTTTACGTGTATGAGTTTTATGTGTACGAGTATTATGTGTACGAGTTTTAAGTGTACGGAATGACGGTGTACGGATCCAAGGGGTGAACGAGCATTCAGTGTACGAGTCGTGTACGAAATGAAAGTGTACGAGTTTTCGGTGTACGAGTCGTGATACACCCTCAGGTAGTCCTTCACTATCTCAACTCAACGCGCCAAGTCGTCGCATACGTGAACGAGTCGAATGGGCAAGTTGCTATTCATGATCATACAGAGTACGAGGCGAAACAGCGAGGCCTCAGAGATGAGGTAAAGAGTTTCGTCATGCAAGAGCTTCATGCTGGAGTAATATCCCCAAAACTAGCGTATGAGAAGCTGCTACAACAAATATCGAACGGACTTGTCCATCCGACCTGTAAGCCGAAGAGCTTCGAACAGGTGAGAATACATTGTAGAACAGGTTAGTCCACCCGGTGGACTCCACCGCTGAGCGGATCTAGCATTATCCTCTCAGTTCGACAATAACTTCCGATACAAAAAGACTCAGTTAAATGGTGGTTCTGGCCCGATAACGGTGAGAGATATAGAGATGATGGCACGCGATCATGCCGAGATACCACCTGAGACAGACATGGTAGGCCTGGTATTTCAATAGTAGTATTAGTCATGGTAATTTGCCCTCGTTGGTTCTCCCAATCATCGTTGTCATCACATTAAAAAAAACCATGCGAAATTGAACAAAACGGGGCGCTGAGAACATGACGAAACACTCGGACTAGTACGGACTCTGATAGAGTCTGGATGCGATATTCTCTGTAGTACAGAGTCACTCTATACTACAGAAATATCGCATCCGGACTCTGAATGAACATTCAACGAATACAAAACGCGAAATACATACTGAAAATAGGATTCTCGCACTCAGGTACACAGCAACTTCAGTGGGTCATCGGCATTCCAAGTCGTCTTCAGCACAAGGAGACTAATCGCAGCAACAAGAACTGCTCCAATGATTTCAACTGATGCCACATACAAATTGAATTATCATTCATTTCCTGTGCTCCTGCTGGCCATTGTAGATTATAGAAATCATGTTTTCCCTGTTGCTCTGGCCATATGCGGGAATGAGAAAAACAGCCGATTTCGCAGAACTCTTCCGATCTCTGAATGTGGCCGCTCAAAAAATCAACCTGCCGCCGCATTCACCGGAGTATATTATGGCAGATGGTGCGAGGCAGATTACGAACGCCGCAAAACTCATCTACCCCAGGGCCAAGCGATGCATGTGCTGGTTCCATGTGGAAAAAAATGTGGAAGACGCCTTGCAGCGGCTTGTGGTAGATGAGAAGCTACGCTGGCGAATGCTTCGCGATCTGGCTTACGTTCAGCTAGCGATCACGAAACAGGCATTTAAAGCTTCCTTTGCTCTCCACAAGAATGAATATGATAGCGTGGCACACGAAGCTGTGGAGTACAGTCGAACTAGTTGGGTGGAACATCAGTTCCACAGTACGTCGGTACGAGGGGCATGCCCCTCGTCTGCCAAGTACAAATAATGGACTAGAATCAATGAATAATCAACTAAAGTTGACTATTCATAGGGAAAAGCTCCCATTAGGTGCTTTCATCGCCGTTGTCACCGGGAAGATGATCCCTGGCTACAGCGATGCTCTCGCCCAAAATCCTAGTGAGGCTGACAGGGCCTTTGAGACTGCTGAAGATGTAAAAGGATCGTAGAACCCAACATGATAATGTAGGGGACACCAGATAGGTAAAAACCGTCGCACGGAATAAAATCCTGGAGGTATCATGAGTTACATCCGTCTCATGTGTCTCATCAGTCTCATCTGTCTCATCAGTCTCATCAGTCGCGTCGCATATTACTAGCGCGCGTCTGTGACGCTGTCTCGCGTCATGTGACGTGACGTACGGATCATGAGCTAGATGTGTCCTTACAACATTCCCACCCCTCGAAATGAGTCGGGCGAGTACAACAAATTATATATCAATGAAGAATTATCATGATCATAAAGGTAGATAAAGGCAATCAACTATTGACATGAACATGGTTATCAAAGTTATTGTTTTTTATAATTAAATGATTTTAAGAGAGCACTAGAGCTACGTGTAGTACTGCGACTTGGGGTCAAAGTAAATCTTGTTAATTTTACAGTGAACGGAATCTCCAAAATGTCACCTTCAGCTTGACCAGTAGGTTGTGAATCCGTCACCCATGTTTTAGGACCAGGTGACGCTTCGTAGACCATGCAGAACCTCCGACAAGGTGCCGTTGGCTAGTGGAATCAGTACGGTATATTTCGTTAGGAGATCAGTCGCCGTGAGCACAACCTTGAAAGACGCAGTATGCCACACAGCCGTGTGGTACGGACCAGTAAGGTCCAGACCCAAGGTCTGGAAGGGCCGTGACGGGGCCGGGTAGGTACTAGGCGAATGCCAGGCACGGGACTGTTGGGTGAGAAGACACGGTTGGCACTGCTTAACGTAACGGCGGACTGCGTGACGGAGCTTTGGTGACCAGAAGTAACGCTCGACAAGATGTCGAGTAGCCTTTATACCAAGATGACCGCCGACACAGTGAAAATGATGAATGATGTCGTGAATGAGCTCCTTGTGATCATCGTCGTGTAAGGCCACCTGAGGGACGATCTGGCCGTAGACGTCGTAGAGCACATGCCGGAGGAGTAAACCGGAAGGACTGACCACCAGGTGTTGGGTAGCCTTACGCAAGGATGGGCTGTGGCCACGGGAAGGACTAGACAGGTAGTCAACATACTCAGATAATCGGGACGAGTCGCGCTGTCGAGCTCGGAAGAAGCACAGGTCAGCGGGCAGGTCAGACTGAGTGCCGATAGGCCTGAAAGCGTGGAAGAGACGATGCAAGCGCCGATAATCCTGGATAGCAGACACAAGGTCTGTGGCCAGCCAAGGCGTTGGCAGGACTTGTAAGATAGCAGCTCGTTGTACCAGAGATGTAGCAACAGGACGTTGACCCAAGTCGGCAGCCAACTCCTGGCCAGATGTGGTAGATGTGGAGAGCGGGTTATCGAAGCGGTCAAGTAATCTCGCGGTCAAGAGAGAACGCGTAGCGGAATCAGCAGGATTGGCCGTAGTGTCAACGTAGTCGAAACGAATAGTATTAAACCGTACCAGGCCAACCAACTCGATGCACTGTCCTAGCTTACGTTGTAGAAAGGCCTGTTGCCCAACCGGATTAGTGGATTTGGTTCGAAGGGTACGTAAGCAGGAGAGTGCGGTCTTGTTGTCAGTGAAGAGGGTCAGATGCGCGAAGTGGACCTTGGCAAGGCTCTCGTAGAGGATCAGCCGGGAAAGAGCAAAGTAGACAGCGTAGAGTTCCAGAACGTTGGCATGTAGTGCTCGCTCAGTACGACGTCGCAGGACGCGTTGGCCCTGCAAGATGAGATGACCGTCTTGGTAGATCTTGTAGGCTAAAGCGTACTGGCTGGCATCAGTGTAGACCGTGGTAGGCAAGGCAGCGTTGATGAAGCGACACAGATGAGGAGGTTCGGCGTAGTCACGATAGATAAGGAGCCACTCACGGAGCAAGACACCGAGGATTGGGCTGATAGTATCCGTCAAAGCCCTCTGCAAGCGGTGCCGCTCGGAAGCGAGCAAACCTTGCAGCAAATTGCGCTGCTCCAGACAGTGCTCGGGCAAGACGTCAGACTCGGCAGTCAACATGCCAAGGTGAGACAGAACAGTGCGGTAAGTCCAAGTGCGGTCAAGGTCAATGTGGAATAGTGCTTGCCAACGAGGTAGAGGGAACCGGACGAACTTGCCATGGTCGATGTACTCAAGGCCGAGGGCGTTCACCTTCGCGGTGTCGAACAGAACGATGGTCTTCTTAGGTGACATGGGAAGCGAGTAGCGGGCAAAAAGGTCAACAACTCGGCCGGTAAGGGTGGAGACCTCAGTAGGGGTCAGTGACCGTGTAGACAGAAGAAAGACGTCGTCCATATAATGTAAAATCTTAACCTGGCAGTCCGGTAGCACCCCCGCAGTAATGAGACGGCCGACCACGTGCCGGACTGCCACCTCTAGAATGTGGGGCGAGATAGCGAGGCCGTACGGCACTCTCGTAAAAACGAGGGTGCCGCCCCGGTGATAGAGGCCGAGAAACCTCTGCAACCCAACTCCAGCACGGAGTTGCATGAAGGTGTCTTGAACGTCCATGGATATTGCGTGGACACACCCGCGCAGACTAGTTTTGAGGTCGGTGAGAGGCGACTGACGAAACCGGATGGTCCGTAGCAAGCGGTTCAAGCCACGGTTCACCTGTAGCGAGGGGAACACAGGCCTAACGCGCTTGCCAACCACAGGATAGTAGTTGGTGACGGCACGGAGGTGTAAGCCAGGGGGACGATGTGAGAGTTTACCAACCGTGAGCAAGGCGACCAATCGACAAGGCGGACGGCTTCGGCCTTCACAGCGTCGGGGGCCGACGTAAGCTTAGGGTGCTCCCGAGGGACAGGGATATCGGATACTTGGATGTCATCGATGTCGCACCAGATGTACTGCGAGGAACCGTCAGAGACGCATGCAACCACCAACCAATCAGTTGAGTCGAGAACTTCCTGGATCTGTAACGCCGGATCTAAGCGTACCCAGGAAGGGAGCGTAACATCGGCACGTAGATGAGTCACCGAAGAGATGTGGTCGTGTAGAGGAGAGGCGTCCTGCCCAGGTGCGTCCGGAAGGTCAGGGAGAGAGAGGGTAGCAGCAGAGGCCGGAACAGGGGCAGCCGTAGCAGGCACAGAGGAGTAACGTAGAGTGACCTGGAGCTGCTTCAAGACAGACCGACCGAAAACCAAGGCTGGCTTCATGCCAGGAACGACAAGCAGGTGGACTTGGCGGAGCGTGCCCTGAGGTGAGAGAGTGATGGGTAGGCAGATCTCAGTGCTAGTCTGGGCTTGGGACCCATTACCGTAGGTGATGACAACCGGATCGATGGAAGTTAGACGTTGTCGTTCGATGGTGTGCTTAGCCAGTAGCTTGTCGACGTAGGAGCGAGAAATCAGACCTGTAGTGGCACCAGTGTCGAGCAGAGCAGAGACAGTAGGACGAGTCGATGCCGTGGTTTCGCCGATAGTGACCTCTAGACGTGGTTCGGGAGGCGCCAACTGGAAACAGGTAGCATTGACCGTGTACTGCGAGGCAGGTGCATGGAGATGGGCAGCGTAAGCCACGCTGCAGTCAAGCTCAATCTGTTCGGCGGGATCAGAGTCGTCGGGGAGGACACGCGCGGGAAGAGCTGTAGACGATGGTTGAGAGCTTAGGCAGATGCTATCAGAGTGGCCTTTCTTGCGACAGCGGCGACAAGTCAGTTGGTCTCGACGAGTACAAGCTTTGGACTTGTGCTTTGTGCTACCACAGATTAAGCAACGGTTAGCTTTCTGAGCTGGTTCACGGGCTGTGCAGTCCATCTCATCTGTCTCATCAGTCTCATCAGTCGCGTCGCATATTACTAGCGCGCGTCTGTGACGCTGTCTCGCGTCATGTAACGTGACGTACGGATCATGAGCTAGATGTGTCCTTACAACTAAAATTCACGAAGTCTCGGGCCCTGGGCTAGCTGGCAAATTCCTATTCGTGCTCTCCCGTGGGGCTGATGAGGACTATCTAACTGGTGAAAACGTGGGTCGGTACCTCGCGACGATCTCAGGAACTTACAGGCACCCTTGCTTTGCTTCTGTCGCCGCTATCATGAGTGAAATGTACATGAGAACGGTCCCCACAGGAGCTACTAACTGGACAAGCCTCCAGTGTTCCTGTCGCGAGTACTTGAAGAAAAGGTGTGTCTGCATAGCATAGGAATCGGAATCCGCCTAGGGCTCTTGAATTCAGAAGATGAGAAAATGCTCCCTATCCAAAAATCAGCTCCTAAGAGAGGTCGGAAGAGAAAGGCTGGTCCCGCTTTGGCTAAGAGCTTAAGCCTTGACGCTGCTGCCCAAGATAGATTTTTGAGTTTCTAACACAGTGTTTCTAAAGTTTAGAATCTAAACAGTTCTTGCGTTAACCGAGTGACTCGGGGCGAGTCAGGTAATCGATAGAACTTCTATCATAGAAGTGGTACCCCAGACTGGGGTCCTTAGATCGGCTCGACGCGCCGAGCTCGGAATATCTGGTGTAGCGGTAGAATCGCAGGCCGGCATCCGAAAGGTCCCCGGTTCAAACCCGCGCTTGCTATTTCTCTGCATTTATTTTCGCGCAATTGCATGTAGTTCTCAGTTCACGGATTTAGTGCTGCGTTCGCTTTCTCCCTTTTACATGTATGAGCTTTCGGTGTATGAGTATTCTGTGTATGAGTAGTTGGTGTACGGGTATTTCGTGTACGAGTCGCAAGATGCAGGAGTATTCGAAACATGAGTCGAAAATGTACGAGTATTCGGTGCACGAGTCGTGAACGGGTGAATATCATATCGTACAGTGTCAACTGGTGCGCAGCTAAAGTGGTACAAGAATAATTCGTACCACCGACTTCCATCCTGGGACATATGGCACAGTTGCAACTCATTTGTGTCTATAGCATAAAAGCCGGTCAGAATCTCAAGAAGAGTAAAACTTAATGAGATTCAACCATCACTGCGGCGAAAGCAAACAGTGAGGCTACAGTCCATTTTTATATAGGCGCATTAGGCCCACCCAGAACCCGCCTCAAGAGATGGATAGTACTAGTACTAGCAACTCTCTGACAGGTTCTGATATCAACATCACCAAGAAATGCATCCTTCAGCATCCTTGGAAGTGACTTAGTGACAGCACCAGTCACGCCTATAACAACTGGTACTAATTTAACACTGAAACCACGATACATCAACACAAGCTCCTGGATCAAAGCCTGGTACTTTGACCGCTTCTCCCCTTCTTTCTTAACAACAGAGTGATCAGCACATACAGCTATTTCAATAACCAATACCAAACGACGCGAGTTAATAACAGCAATGATATCAGGACGGTAATATTCCAACTTACGAGGAGTATGAACAGGCTGGTCCCAGTAAAGACTACCAGCTTCAACATTAACACAAGGGGGACGACAGCTCCACCACTCATTCTCAAAAGGAACGGACAACATATCACAGCATGCTTTATATAATAATCTACAAATACGATTATGTCTATCAAAGTACTCGGCATGTGCAAGAACAGGGCAACATGATACAATGTGAAATAACGTCTCCTTTGCTTGTCCACACAGTCTACACATCGGGTCATCTTGCTCAACCGGGTAGGCTCTTGTAGCTATCGAGAGTGTACGCAGTGCAATGATATCAGCTTCAATTTGTAATGGCACATTAGCATTGGCCAACCAACCAACAGACTCCTTCAAGTCCAAGCCAGAGGACTGTTGTTCGGCCATCTTCTTATGCCACTCAGGAGCAACAGCCATCTCATGAAAATGTTTTTCTCTATTGTCATGTAAACGCCTTTTCAACCTTTCAATTTTCCCACCATTACACAAATTCTCTTGAGAATTTATATCCAAATCGAACGACCTACTAATCTCATCAGCAGTCTCAACTATTCTATTCAGAGGATTTGTATCCGTCAATCGTGGTAAAAGATCAACAAGATTATCACGAGCGTAATCACCTATAGCAGAACAAATCTTATACCAAACATCCTCAATGTTTATTAAACCTCTACCACCTTTCTCACGTGGTAAATATAAAAGATCAGTGGAGGAAACATAACCATGACCATGAAATTGTCTCAATATATATATATATATATATATATATATATATATATATATATATATATATATATATATATATATATATATATATATATATCTATATACAGTGTCGGATCGTACAGTTGCTTCAGGTACAGGTACGGTACATAGAAAGCAAAATAACCTCAGGGAGATTCACTAGACACCAGTTATACGCAGAAGTAATTGTGAGAAGCGTGGGTAACATTGAGTTGTTGTGAACGAGCCGCCCGTTCAATCTTGAGAGCCGATGACCCGGTTGGCCGAACATGGCAGTCTCAAACAACATTGGACGGGGACCCGGGGGGAGCAGCGTGCGAGTCAAGTGTTTTGATTTCATCTGCAGCACGCGGTCTGTCGGCAGTTTTGTGCGCAGTCATTCTTTTTTTCTTCAGGACGGGCGATAAATGCGGCACCGTACAGCTTCTTCTTGACTGCCGCAGAAAGGCATGGTATCACTACACTTCACCGCCTCGGTCATTCTACTCGGGCGATTAGCCAGCTCATCGGGCGAAGCCAGAGTTCGGTGTCGCGGGTTTGTCGAAGTCAGTCTACTCGTCGAGGAGCGCAGAAAGCCAGAGCCCGACGGAACAGTACATTAGGCCGTCCACACATTCTCTCTGAGAGGGAGCGGCGAGCACTGTTGAGATCGTTCAATGCGGCCAAACATCGGCAGCCACATATCACCGCAAAAGCCTTCTACAACTGCATCAATGCACCCATATCGTACGACACCTTTCTGCGGCTCGTCAGAAGCAGCTCCTGGAAATGCCGGAAGAGAGTCCGCCGAGTTTTGCCCAAACACGCAATAAAGCGGCCCGACTAAAATAAGCACGTGATATTCTGAAGCGGTGCGGCGGGAAGCGGTCCGAAGTGCTAAAACTCTTTCGTCACGGTGTTGGCTTATATCTTGATGGTGTATCGATAGGCTTCGACAAGCATGGTACCCGGGCCAGTGCCCGAGAGCGAACCTGGACGCATCCAACGCTGGCTGCTCATACATTCAGAAGCTGCTTTTCATGCAGCTGTATGGTGAAGTTCGTGGGGATGACTGGATACGGCCAGCAATCAGATATCGTGAAGATTAGGGATAGTTCTGCAGCATCGTATTGCGGAGTGTTGCAGCGGGATGCTATTCCGAGGTTGCAGGAAAGATGCAGGGAAAACCACGATAACCGAAAGGTTATCATCGCGGATAATTTCGCGAGTCAAAAGACAAAGCCTGTATGCAGGCTTTGGAGAAAGCAGGATGCAAATATGCTGCGTATCCGGTACGCAGCCCTGACATCAACCCGATTGAAAATGCCTTCAGTGTATTGAAAGGCCGACTTCGTGCCGAAGCGACGGCTAGCCATCCGTGTACAACGGAAGCCGACTTTATTGAGCCAGTCCGCCGAATCTTCCGGTCTATTGATACCAACAGCTTAATAAATACGATGCCGAGAAGACTACAGGCCCTCCAGGCTACTCGTGGCGGCCTAATCGACTACTAGCCTTTGGTAACCCACCCGTTGCAATCTCCGGTCCATCACACATGGCGTGTATTTGTCTCTTAGGTTCTTATTCTCCCAGCTCGTCGGCTGTCTCGTCCCGCCAGCTTATTACGTGCCTACGACGCAGCTTGTCGGGGTAGCAGATGTCCCCAAAGATTGACGCTTATCGTCTTTAAAGGGTGTCATAGCACGAGGTACGTCAGGTCTTCCATCGGATGTGCTGTCCAAACTCTTTCAGCATTTCAGGCCTTTCTCCTCAGTCACTCGGACTCGTGACCCATCGTGTTACTCTATTCCGTGAATGGCGTCCTATCGGTGTTATCTCTCGATACAGCGTAAATATAGGTACCCAACTACCATCAATCGCTGTGGATGAGAAGTTCTCTGTATGTTTCTAAGATTGTATGTCTCTATTGTTGCGTTTTATTTGTAATAGTGATATAGCAAGGGGTCGATAAGAGCCGTGTGATATACTTCCCGAGTGCAGCTCTCTCATCAATTGGAGGGCAGTGTGTTTCATGATCAGCGAATTGTATAAACGCTTCCGCAACGCAAAATGGATCTATTTTTCCTTCTTGCTGTTTGCACTCATCGACCCGTGAAGGGATTGTACGCCCAGACCGTTTCGCCCGAATTGATCAATTGATCGATCGAACAACTGAAAATCTATAATATCCAATGGATATAATCTATAATCTATTTTCTGAAAAAAATATATAATAATTAGCTGATCATTCGATCAAAATATCAGATTTTTCGTCGCAATGGAGTATCTCGACATCGAAGCGGTCGCCTCTTCACCGAGTCAGCCGCCAAGCGGCGCTGCGGGGCCGGAAGATACTGCATCCATTGGGGACTTCTTAATTCCGGACAGTAGCCAGGTTACCATTTTTTCTGAGTCGAAAATGTACGACTATTTGGTGTACGAAACGTGAAAAATTGGCGCTGACTGGAGAAAAATTGGCGCTCGCCCGGAGTATATTCCGTCACGGGCCTCACGTGGATCTGAGGTTTTCGAGGAACTGCCCCCTAGAGGTCTCGAGGCTCCTTTTGCCTTGCTCCTGTGACAGGCCGCCTCGCCCTCGTCGCGTACTCTTACTTCGGGCGGTCCGCCCGATCGAAAGCCGGGTGGATCCGGGATCCACGCTAGGACATCTCCTGATTCGCTGTTCCGAGTCACGTCACGACGACCCGTGCACTGTACACCCTCCGCGCCTGGCACGCATAACCCTAGTAGGGTTACCCTACTCTTCTGCCGCATCGGCTGCACCGACACATATCCGGCACTGCCGGGCCTGCTTTCCCGCTATATTCCTGCAGACCAAGGATTGCCCGGGCTCTGTTTCCTCAAGTCTCTTGGGTTCGTCCTTCGCGCAGTTCGCATGGACCTTGGGTTTTGCAGACTTGCCAGTCCACGCTGTGCCTACCCCAGAGTTGGTCCCTGTGTGTTCCGCAGTGTGGACAGCGAAGGTTTCCGCGATGGGCTGTTCGCTCGCTTCGAGTACCTGCGGCAGTCACTGCACACCGCGTCGGTCCTTTCCGCTCTACCCCAGTTCGTTGCCCGGCAGTGGTTCGGATCGCCTGAGGCAATTGGCTCGGCCATGTTGGCCCCACTGCACCTTGCACGGGGGGATGTTCACGTTTCGTACACCAAATAGTCGTACATTTTCGACTCATACACTTCCTAATCGTACACGAAATACTCGTACACCGAATAGTCATACACAAAATACTCATACACGAGAGATTCGTACATATAAAACTCGTATACATGATGCTCGTATACGTAATACCCGTACATATAACACCCGTACACATAATAGTCGTACACTTTCAACTCGTATACCAGCATTTCATACACTCTCATTTCGTACACAACCCCAGTTTCAACTTGAAACTTTCAAGTCGTACACCGTCATTTCGTACACTCCGCGAAAATTTTTTAGGCAAGTCGCGGAGCAGCTCCGCGACTCGCCTAAAAATTTTCGCGCTCTCGCGCTCCTTAGTGCTACTCTACTTCCTCCTTGTAAGGGAGTCCCTGCACATAGGATCGAACCTGCGTTCTTCCGATCGAGAGACCGCTACCTTAACTACCTTACCACTCACACTAATAAACTTTTTCTCACAGAGTGTCGCGAACAGTTCGCTCCCTATAGACAATATAACTTCCTTCGCTCCGTCATTGCACCCAGCGCGTGGCCCAAAAATGCGACTCAGCAAGCATAGTGTACGAGTCGTGCTCGTGTACGAGTTGTCAGTGTATGAGATTCACGTGTACGAACTTTATGTGTACGACTTACTACATGAACGAGTATTATATGTACGAGTAACATGAGTTCGAGTATTACGTGTACGAGTCTCAATTGTACGAAATGACGATGTATGAATCCAATACGTGAACGAGTATTCAGTGTACGAGCCGTGTACGAAGCGATAGTGTACGAGTTTTCGGTGTACGAATCGTAATACACCCTGCACGGGTCAGGGCTCCCAGGTTAGGGATGACTCACTGCTCTGCACCATGGCGTCCTGCTCCATGGAAGCCTCCACTGATAGTGTCCTGCTCTTGCAGACTAGGGGAACGGATCACTCATTCGCTCTCAGCCTCAGAGCCAGAGGTAGGCTCCCGGTGGGTTCCCGCCCGCCCGCGAGTCGATCAAGCGGTCGAGGAGGTGAACTCCTGGAGTAACTCCAGGCTCCGCTGACCTGTTCAGCCACCGCGGCTACTCTGTCGCTTGTAGCGCCTGCGCGGACTCATTCTCTACTTACGTGACGCTAGTTGCGTCATGAGCTTCGGTGTCGTTATTGCCAGTGGCGACTCGCCACCATTTGTGTGTCCACTTTATACGCGTGCTTTGTGACAACTCCTTTGTCTCATACCAAAGGCTGTGGTCCATAGCCACCATCTCTTTGTGTCACACAGTTCGTGGAGCTACGTGCCCATTCACGACGCTTTGAGTCGTCTACTTCGCTCACTGGTTTTTGTCCTCCACTCTGGTGATGCTTCCCGCGTGGACTCCGTTTCGTGCTCAGTGAGCACTGCTCACCCGACGGTACAGGGCGGGCAGATTACCGCTTGTGGGTACTGCACTGCCCCTACCCGAGCAGCCACCATTCTGCGCTGCCAGTGCACCAATCCGGCATGCAGTTCATCGAGCATCAGGTGTCGCTCGGAGTCCGAGCCTCGGACATGTCCGGCTTCTGCTTCCTTCTCTCTACAACCTTCCGGCGGCGGGATGTTCACGGCTCGTACACCGAAAACTCGTACATTTTCGACTCATGTCTCGAAAACTCGTACATCTTCGACTCGTACACCAAATACCCGTACACTGAGGACTCGTGCACGGAAAACTCATACACAGAAAACTCGTACATGTAAAACTCGTACACATAATACCCGTACACAAAACACTCGTACACATAATGCTCGTACACCGTCATTTCATACACACACCCACTTTCAACTCGTACACCGTCATTTCGTACACCCTGCGAAAATTTTTTACGCAAGTCGCGGAGCCGCTCCGCGACTTGCGCACTTGACGCACTGCCGCCTCTGCTTGACTATTTATCTCCTCCCTGTCGTGCCGAGCCTGTACATAGGATCGAAACCCCGACCTTTGGATTAATAACCCGTTACCTTAACCTCCATACCACTCACACTATTGAATATTTACCAACAGAGTGGCGCAAACAATTCGCTCTCTATAGACAATTTTACTTCCTTCTCTCCGCCATTGCTCTCAGCGCGCGGCCCAAAAATGCGACTCAAGCAGCATAGTGGAGTTTCACCCCCGTTATGTAAAACGCTAGTGTTTAACGCATAACGCATAACACAACGCGTTATGGCCTGAAATACCGCATATAACGCGTGAAACGCGAAATGTGTTATACACACTCGGTGTAAAACGCGTGATCATAACGCCCCTGGTGTTATGTCCGAGACTTCCATTTTTTCCCAGCAAAAACTCGTCATTGCGACGACAGACACTCTCCCTGACCATGAACTCAACAGCATGGGTGTTCAAATACTTTATCTACGCATACGATGATTATTACAGACCTATACCGGTTTGCTGGCCATAAAGGAATTCGAGGTTTACATGAATATGACAGGCACAGACCACCCTTGGCGGCCGACCGCTTAGTCTACGAATATGAGACCGACAGGGATAACGTTATAACGCGCTAAAATAGCCACATTTTTACACGTGTAGTGAAAAACGCGTTTTTCTAACGCCATCACGCGTACTACGTGTTATAACGCGTTTTGACCCATGTGTTAAACGCGTTATTGCGTTTTACACCAGCGTTATCACGCAAAGTGATATGACTACACAACACATCGCGTTTTTCGCGTAAAACACTTCGCGTAAAACTGTTTTACGTGTTAAACAGGTGAAACTCCAGTGTACGAGTCGTGCTCGTGTACGAGCTGACGATGTACGAGTTTTATGTGTTTGGGTTTTACGTGTATGAGTTTTATGTGTACGAGTATTATGTGTACGAGTTTCAAGTGTACGAAACGACGGTGTACGGATCCAAGGGGTGAACGAGCATTCAGTGTACGAGTCGTGTACGAAATGAAAGTGTACGAGTTTTCGGTGTACGAGTCGTGATACACCCCCGGCGGCTGGTGTCGCTTCACACGGGGAAGTTTCTCCTACCCTCCTATCCGGCCACTGACTCGTGCTGCTTCGGCAGTAGGCACGGCCTTCACAAGGCCTTCCCGGAGATTCTTCCTCGGTGGGTGTCGGGGTTGTACTAGCACCTCGCGCATACGGCCTCCCGACCAGCTTCTCCTCGGGGCCCCCGAGTCGGAGGATATCACAGCTGCTGTGATTGCTGCAATCAGCGTCTCCGATCTCCTTCTACGTTCGTCTCAACCCACGCGGCGCTACGCTTGAAAGCGTCGCGCATACACCGTATCCACGGCACAGCACTCGGTAGGCACTCGTTAATCTCGCTAGTCAGCGGCTCCTCTATCCAATCGTGCGCGGGCTTTGTGCCGCAGTACTGCCAGGGCACCTCTGCGCTCGCCACTTGACTATGCTACAGTTCCGATTCTCGGCGCGACATTTGCATCAACGCGCAACCTCACCAGTGCGGCACTGGCAGTGCCTGCCTGGAGCCCCCAGTCAGTGTCTCCTCCAGTCTGGGGGCGACCCTGATCCATCGCGTTCCTGTGTATCCAGCAGCTTCGACAGAGCTATGCTTCACCTCAGCCTCAGGCGGCGGGGTTGCCCCATTCGGTTAGTTTGGCCGTTAAACCGGCACGAGTCCTGCAACGTCGTGGCCCTACCCTGTAGGACCTACAGCAGGTGTGCTTCACCCCGTGTGGAACTCGCGACGACGGGATTCCCCTCACTCGCAGCATTTTCTGAGCATGCAGTGCTGAACCAGACCACATTATGCCTTTTTCGTCGGAGCTCCGGGGCGCACCACAATGTCTTCACCATCATTTGGTCACGTTCCGTCATGTTCGTCCCCGTTCTATGTGCTTTCATGATGGGGCAGTTGAGCTCGGTCTCGACTCGATCGTACCGTTGGTCGGCGACCAATGGTCGCCAGGCAGAAGGGCCTTCTCCCCGGCTGTTCGATTCGCGACACGAGCTCTCTTCCCATGGGTGGCGCGGCGGCTTCGAGTCCCTTCAACGTTGCTATTAGCATAGGGCTACTCGTGTTAATCTCAGACCCCAGCAGCTCATGCGCCTTCTTCAACCCCATCAAGTACGTCTTAGCGGTCCCAGCGTTCCCTATGTTAGCAATCCAGTACTGGATCTCCTGCAGATTGGCTGGCATCGGTGCCCGCATCCTCTTGTCGGCTTTAGTCAACTCGACCGTGAACCTGATCCACGACCGCACCCCACCGCGTACGTCTTCGCCGTGGCTGGGCGGATACTGCGCGCTGCGACCGCCCACGCATCTTGCTTCAACCGTGCCACATTTCTGTCGCCCTCTCCTTTCCACCGCGGCATCGTGAGTTTAGCCCGCAATGTTCCTTCTTCTCCCCAGTCTTGCCATTTTGCCAGTAACCAGCCTAGCGTCGGTGGCTCATTCATCTCAATCTAACCTCAACTGCACAGCAGCCTCTTCTGCCCCCTACTACGATGGGCATGGGAAGAGACCTCGTCGTCTCGAATCGATCTCAACGATGGGGGTCGCCTGGTAGGAGTGTCTCCTCCCCGGCTGATCGATTCGCGACTTGAGCTCTTTTCCCATTGTATGTTACGCAAGGTCGCGGACGAAGAGCCGGGATTTTCAATAGCTAATGATGTGTATGCGTGCAACTACAAAGGCATAGACATCTAAATGAGAACAGTCAATTATATCATAGCGCAAATCTCTGAGATTTAATCTCACAACTTCAGATCGACTTGTTGCCCTGTGAAACTACTGTGTAGACGCAAGTCTGCATGGTTGGCCCGAGAGCTACGACTTGGCATGAGAGCAATGGAGCCGGGTCTGATTAATGGCAACAAGAAGGTCTGAGAGAAACCATGTAGTTCATGACGAGGAGTTCATCCACACTTCCAGCCGCTTGTGCCGAGGAGTCTGACCATAGCTCTGTGAGAGAAAAATTAACTCATCCGGTGAGACTCACCTTCTCATCGGATGAGTGGAGCAACCGGCCTTTGAGAAAAAGCTGCGTCTGGTTGACAGCGACGAAGGTCTATGATACTGGGCGTTTCTGATGCTTAGCGGGGCATCTAAGACGGCCAACACTGCAATACCTCCCTTCTTTCTCGAAACTTGAGTATGCACAACTGGATCACTTTCTGATTGGGTTATGTACCGACAACGAGCTCAAAGCGAAGACCGCAGCATTCTGCCTTAGAGAGTAGCCCTTCCTGTGTCTGTGTAGTATGTAAACGATATCCCCACCTTTGAGGAAGCATGACGATTCGGGCATCAAAGTTGCCCGACCTGCGGCCGAAAAAAATCTTCGAGACGAATGCGATGTTCAATGACCTACTGCAGTCAGTTGCAAAACTGTTGACTCACCGCGATCCCCCCCACCACCCCCATCCAATGTTGAGTTTTCTGTCGTAGAACTCGTGGGTGCTGGGGAGATTCTCAACATTGGACAGGGGGTGAGGGGGGAGAGACGACAATGGTGGCAATGACGCACGGCCACTGACGTACTGACTTATGAAATTGACTGTAGTCGCCTTTCTCCTAGTTTCACAGAGAGGAGCCGCTTCAATGTTTCATGGAAAATAGACGTATTCATGACTTACAGTCACTTCAAGCAAGCACCTTATCTCAAGAATTGATGCCGCTTGCCTCCAGTTGACAGCAGCCCAGTCAGAGATCGGCTCTACAACGTAGACTCCTCCCAAGCCTTTCATTGAAAACATGTCAACACAATGGAAAGTTTAATGTGATCAATACATCGTAGATGAGTAGCATCGATGTGATGGTCGGTGATGAGCAGGGTATTCCTTAGGAAGTTATGACGCTCAACGGCTTTGAATCTCCCTGAGCTATTTTCAGGAGCTCCCGGACGAATGATGCCTTCTTCTCTCCCACGTGCCTGAGGTACAGCATTGGGCCACATTCATCATATTACGATGATAGAGATAATACTTCTCCAATGATGCCTGGATCTTGTGTCGAATTCTCTCCACCAATGAGGCACCTTTATCGATTTTATGAGCGATTCCATCAGCAAACTCGTCTAACATAAGAATAGAATAGACGACGAGTAGTAATGATGATGATGATTCTCGTGATATGATAATTGTTCTTACTCGGCCGTATCTGCACCTCCTTTGACATTTTCCATCATCTCTCTCGCCTTCGTACGGAAGGCATTCTGTAATGGCGCACTCTCACGCTGGAAACTGAATGATGATAATGATGATGATTGGAATGAGGCTGAGCCAGCAGCATATTTTGCATCCTCTGCCGGTGATCACTACCTGTCGAACTGTGAGATTGATTCGAGAGCTAACTTGGCCGGTCTCATATCTGAATTATTATTATCATATCTATATTAGTATGTTATTGTTCTAGTATGTATCAGGTAGTATGATTACATTCTTTGGTATTCCTATTGATCTTATCCTCATATTCTTCCTGCAAATCCGATAAGCGGCCTTTAACAGACCCTAGCTCCGCCTTCATCTGCCACAACGGCAAACATGATATCAACAATCTCTACTATCAATAGTAATATAGCGATAGTAGTTCACAGAATAAAGTCATCGTCGTTGATGCTGCTGCTTTCTTTACCTCATCCATGAAGCTCTTTATGAGAACCATATACGATGATACAGCATCCATCACACTTGCTATTCTCGTGGTAGATACGCCCTTTGCGGCGGCGATGTCATCAATTAATGATCCGCTATTGGCTCTGAGAGAACAGTAGTGTGAATCATGATGATGGAGATGCTGACTGTCAGCGTTAGTATTACTCAGCAACATGCATCATGGCTCGCAGCTTATTCCCACTTATGGTCTCTTGTCCATTCAACATTTTATAACTCCGCCCGCCTGCTGCAGTATTATATCCAATAATATTGCCCGCCTTCAATGCCTGCGCTTCTATCATTTGAGCATGATCAGCTAATCTTCCCATCTGAATGCTATCATCAACGTTTATACGATTATTCTCAGCGATAAGTTCATCATCAGCCTTCCTTTTCATCTGCACCATTTTGTCACGGAATCCTGTCAAATCCCCTTGAACCATATCATGAATCTCATTGAATTCTTCTTCCGTAACGTTGGCCTCATCACTGAGCCTCTTTCTCACATATTCTTGCATTTCCTCCTCCGATAACCCCATTCGCTCAGCATCGGTTACGACTCTAGCCAAAGTCATGGCGAGAGTCTCCTGACGATGGGACGATGATTTCCCGAATTTCTGCATATCTCCGGCTATCGCTCTAGCTCGCTGATCTGTGAATCTGGCGAGTGAGGCGTATTTCTTATTCATATCAGCCAATCCCAATTTATAATCCCTTTTATCGAGTTCACCATCAGCCATCATAATATCTCTCAACTTATCAATAAAACCATCGATGTAAGCTGAACCTTCCCTGGCTGATGACATCATAACATTCTTCGATCGAGCAACTTCGACATCTAATTCTTTGATTGCCTTCTCCAGGTTCTTGATCGTATTATTGGCTTTTCTGGATCTATCCATCGCTGTTCTTGTCAAAGAGATCTCCGAAGCATCAAATTCATTCTTCAACCTCATTTTCTCGGCCTGTAATGCATTGTCAACCCCTTCTATTTCCCTATCATTTTGCGGCAGAATACTTTTGTATTTGGAAACAGCATCAGCCAGTGCGGTATCCTCTTTTATATCCTCACTATGTAGTTTGTCTAGTACCCGTAGTAGGCTATCAACAGAATGCAGAATCTCCAGTTGATTCGCCTTCCCTCCCGATAATAGGTTGGCAGTAGCATCTCGGACAGATTTCAGTAGTAGCTCTCTCGCCTCCTTTTCCTCTTCTTTGAGTTTCATTAGCTGGTCATGATACTGTTTTTTGCTCATAACTCGCTCACGTGCAACAGTCTGTGACATCCTTTTCCCAAAATTAGCCTTTGCGGTCTTCTCCTCTCCCTCTACGTCAGCGATGTTATCACGCATCTTCCCCGTCATTGCTATCTGATTTTGCTCATTAACTTGTAATCCTGCGAGCATCTCTTTTATCCTATTCATAGATATACCATGAGTGGAGGCCAGATGTGATATTTGCTTCCTCATATTTGTATCCATCTGTTCTTTTGAATCTGTTACCAGTTGATGTAGTACCCCTTTTGCCTTCCCAATATTAACAGTATCAATACCTTGAATTGAATTTAATTGACCACTTCCTGATGATTCGAGACCTCTAACAGCGTACTTCATCTTATCCTCTTCGGCTCTAATAGGATTCATCAAGCTTGTCACATCTTGTTTTAATCCTTTTATCTCATTCAATATATCATGAGCTCCTTCAGAACTACTCCCTACGGCTGTTTCGACGTCAGGCAATCCTTCAATGGAAGCATGAACTGAATCCTCCGCCTCCATGAGCCTATCCAGCTGCCCTTTTGATTCTTCTTCCATATTCTTCACATCTGCATCATTAATTTTCCTATCAGATTGGGCTCGTGCCTCCAATGTATTTCTCATAGTCTCAACATTCTGACGGCTTTTTGTTATAGCATTTTGGAAGTCCATCTCAGATCCACTCAGCATACCTTTCATAGCGGATTGTGATTTAACCAGCAACTTCTCCTTATCGCCAACCTTAACTTTAATATTATTATCTACATCATTCTCTGCGCTCTCTATAGTTTGCTCAGCTCCATCTATAATCCCTTGCTGATGCTCAATCTCTCTCTCATTGTTCACAGCCAATGTACCAGTTAATTGTGAATAACTATCAGCAGTTCTAGCGGCCGACTGTTCACTCTGTGCTGTGATCTGTGCTAAATTACTATTAATCATTTCAGCTCTTCGTGATAATATTGCCTTCTCATTGCTTGTCGATGATTCAATAGCCTGGATCTGTCCTGTTGCTGACTGCTCTAGACTAGTATCCATCCTCTCTAAAGCACTCTCTGAATCTTTTTCTTCTCTCTCTACAGCATCTCCAATTCTTTCCACTGTACGCTCAGCGTCACGCATAGCTTTATTCATTGCTATCGTATGTGTTGCATCTCCTCGTGATAACTCTTTAACGTTCCTATCGAACCCTCTCAATGCCCCATCAAACATCCTTGTGGCTTCATTCCCTACCGCAACAACCTTCTTCGATGCACCCCTAAATTCTTTTCGCAGAGCATTATCGAGACGCTTTGATAATCTGTTATAGTACTTCCCGGCAGTTTTCATCCCATTCTGGAAATTCTTGCTCACACGGTCGATTTCCCTCTCACTTCCTCCAACGGCCCTAGGGAGCGTCCTGTTCAACTTCAGCTCGCCCCTAGCTATATATCTTTCGCTTAATAACTTCGCTTCATTAATCGTGGCTTCAGCTCGATCTCTTATATGATGCTTTACCGAGTCTAACGCCATCTTGTTAGCTGCAGTTTTCTCCTCGAAGTCGAGGGAGTCGGCATCCGTCGCTAGATCATTCTTTCGCATTTCTTTCTCTAGCCCCTTCTCCGCTCTCAGTAGCGTCTTTTGATGAGCTTTCGAGCCTTTTCCTAAGCTTTGCCATGGATTTGCGGAAATCCTGATCCGTGGAATAGCATAGTCTGGCTAAATGAGCTGACGTTCGGGACATTCCGGTCATAAAGCTTCCCAACTCCCTCTTCATCAACGTATTCACTCCACCTATGCTTCGTCTGAGATCCTTCCGACCATTCTGCTCAACTCTTTCAAGTGATGCGAACATATCCTTGAATGCTCTCGATAATCGCCCTTGTTGTTTTAGGATTTCTTCACCCAATTTGCGACGAAGTCTCATAAGTCCATATGAACTGAGACGACATGGAATGCTCCACAGCGGCATTATCGTCGCCGCGTTCTTTTCATTACCTTCTAGGCAATACCATCTTCCGTAGACTATCCACGGTACTTCTGAAGTTACCAAAAGTTTTATCGGCTTCGGTCGACCTGACATCTGAGGTCTTGATCATGGTTGTAAAAATGATGATCATAATGATGAAAAGTGAGCAGCATTGAAGTGGGCCATTATTGATATTATTACAACTTCGATAGTTTATAAAGGAATACAGGGAATTCCTCTGCCACCCTCTTTCTAGCCTCTCGAGCTTCTGTAAACTCATTCCATCCGACGGTCTCCAGTTGACCCTTGTCTTCCCTCTTCAGAACTTCATCACTGTGCTTCCGCCTGCCAAAAAGAGAGTCGGCAAGGATTTCTAACATAACCGTTGTCTGGGATTCTCGTTACTTCACGTCGCTAATAGTTTGGAAAACTCTGGACTTTGTGGCTGAGCTGATTGTATGAGTCTACTTATTGGCGTATAAGGCTACTCGCAAGGTACTCCAGGAACACGAATTCCGAGTGGCCCGATGATAGGGCAGTCGACAACTGGCTAACCCCGTGTTAAGCCGCATCTTATCCGCAAGCTTCACCCCCGAGATATCTGTAATTTGTTGGCAGAATCACGGAGGTTGTGCCAACGCCGAAGGGGTGAGCCTCTTTGAGTCCTAGGTATCGTGTAGGAGGCATTCTAACATACTCTTTGGGCAGCCCCCAGAAACGCTAGACATTGAAGACCATGAACGGCTTGGGTAGTGAAAACAATCGTGACTACTGAGGGACGCTTCTACTTGTAGTGGGAACTCTCTAATAATAATCATGCCTCATATCAAGCATTACCCTAGGTTGTAGATAAGGAATGTAGACGAGGTTATGATTTTACTACTACTATTCTACCTCTATACAAGATGTTGCTGTGATAATGAACCAGTCTCTACTGCCTCTACTACTACTGATTGGACCAATCATTGATAGTATTAAGGTAACGCATCCCCGCCGCCCTTCCCCTTACTTTCCAGCTCTTGAGTTATACACTTTCATCAGATTATCTACCCATCGGCCGATATTTTTAGATTCTAGTAAATAATCCCTCTGAGCCATGGGATTATACTCATGCTTGGTGCTCCTTTTTTTCATAGCAGCTTTTGCGCCGAAATATGCCCCAGCAACGAGTGGAGCAAGGAATATGAACTTATTGCCTTCTTCCACTAGACTACTGCTGTTGCCTGCTCGTCCAGCTGCTGCCGAATTGATACCAAGCGAGGATATCAAAGAGAACAGCAGCAGCAGCAAGACTGATGAGGATCTCCTCATGTGTGTATTCATCATCAACTTTGACGACCTCATAGTATAACAATTAATATATGTATTGGCTGAAGATGATACGGTATAGAGAAAGAGACGATCGTGATAACCACGATGGAGCTTTCATCATTGACAACGCAAGATTACCAGTGGTGGTGGTGATGATGATCAACGGGATCATACATGAGTAGTGGCACGATGATGATCATCATAATAATAACAACACTATTTAACTTTGTCATGGTCATGAGAGGTAGAGCTCTTAGGTGGTTATGACGTTGAGAGCCTTGGAATCGCCTTTCGTGATCTTCAGCAGCTCTTTGGCAAATAGTTCCTTCTTCTCTCCCACGTGCCTGAGGTACAGCATTGGGCCACATTCATCATATTATGATGATAGAGATAATACTTCTCCAATGATGCCTGGATCTTGTGTCGAATTCTCTCCACCAATGAGGCACCTTTATCGATTTTATGAGCGATTCCATCAGCAACTCGTCTAACATAAGAATAGAATAGACGACGAGTAGTAATGATGATGATGATTCTCGTGATATGATAATTGTTCTTACTCGGCCGTATCTGCACCTCCTTTGACATTTTCCATCATCTCTCTCGCCTTCGTACGGAAGGCATTCTGTAATGGCGCACTCTCACGCTGGAAACTGAATGATGATAATGATGATGATTGGAATGAGGCTGAGCCAGCAGCATATTTTGCATCCTCTGCCGGTGATCACTACCTGTCGAACTGTGAGATTGATTCGAGAGCTAACTTGGCCGGTCTCATATCTGAATTATTATTATCATATCTATATTAGTATGTTATTGTTCTAGTATGTATCAGGTAGTATGATTACATTCTTTGGTATTCCTATTGATCTTATCCTCATATTCTTCCTGCAAATCCGATAAGCGGCCTTTAACAGACCCTAGCTCCGCCTTCATCTGCCACAACGGCAAACATGATATCAACAATCTCTACTATCAATAGTAATATAGCGATAGTAGTTCACAGAATAAAGTCATCGTCGTTGATGCTGCTGCTTTCTTTACCTCATCCATGAAGCTCTTTATGAGAACCATATACGATGATACAGCATCCATCACACTTGCTATTCTCGTGGTAGATACGCCCTTTGCGGCGGCGATGTCATCAATTAATGATCCGCTATTGGCTCTGAGAGAACAGTAGTGTGAATCATGATGATGGAGATGCTGACTGTCAGCGTTAGTATTACTCAGCAACATGCATCATGGCTCGCAGCTTATTCCCACTTATGGTCTCTTGTCCATTCAATATTCTATAGCTCCGCCCGCCTGCTGCAGTATTATATCCAATAATATTGCCCGCCTTCAATGCCTGCGCTTCTACCATTTGAGCATGATCAGCTAATCTTCCCATCTGAATGCTATCATCAACGTTTATACGATTATTCTCAGCGAACAATTCATCATCAGCCTTCCTTTTCATCTGCACCATTTTGTCACGGAATCCTGTCAAATCCCCTTGAACCATATCATGAATCTCATTGAATTCTTCTTCCGTAACGTTGGCCTCATCACTGAGCCTCTTTCTCACATATTCTTGCATTTCCTCCTCCGATAACCCCATTCGCTCAGCATCGGTTACGACTCTAGCCAAAGTCATGGCGAGAGTCTCCTGACGATGGGACGATGATTTCCCGAATTTCTGCATATCTCCGGCTATCGCTCTAGCTCGCTGATCTGTGAATCTGGCGAGTGAGGCGTATTTCTTATTCATATCAGCCAATCCCAATTTATAATCCCTTTTATCGAGTTCACCATCAGCCATCATAATATCTCTCAACTTATCAATAAAACCATCGATGTAAGCTGAACCTTCCCTGGCTGATGACATCATAACATTCTTCGATCGAGCAACTTCGACATCTAATTCTTTGATTGCCTTCTCCAGGTTCTTGATCGTATTATTGGCTTTTCTGGATCTATCCATCGCTGTTCTTGTCAAAGAGATCTCCGAAGCATCAAATTCATTCTTCAACCTCATTTTCTCGGCCTGTAATGCATTGTCAACCCCTTCTATTTCCCTATCATTTTGCGGCAGAATACTTTTGTATTTGGAAACAGCATCAGCCAGTGCGGTATCCTCTTTTATATCCTCACTATGTAGTTTGTCTAGTACCCGTAGTAGGCTATCAACAGAATGCAGAATCTCCAGTTGATTCGCCTTCCCTCCCGATAATAAATTGGCAGTAGCATCTCGGACAGATTTCAGTAGCAAACCCTTGGCTTCCTTCTCCTCTTCTTTGAGTTTCATTAGCTGGTCATGATACTGTTTTTTGCTCATAACTCGCTCACGTGCAACAGTCTGTGACATCCTTTTCCCAAAATTAGCCTTTGCGGTCTTCTCCTCTCCCTCTACGTCAGCGATGTTATCACGCATCTTCCCCGTCATTGCTATCTGATTTTGCTCATTAACTTGTAATCCTGCGAGCATCTCTTTTATCCTATTCATAGATATACCATGAGTGGAGGCCAGATGTGATATTTGCTTCCTCATATTTGTATCCATCTGTTCTTCTGAATCTGTTACCAGTTGATGTAGTACCCCTTTTGCCTTCCCAATATTAACAGTATCAATACCTTGAATTGAATTTAATTGACCACTTCCTGATGATTCGAGACCTCTAACAGCGTACTTCATCTTATCCTCTTCGGCTCTAATAGGATTCATCAAGCTTGTCACATCTTGTTTTAATCCTTTTATCTCATTCAATATATCATGAGCTCCTTCAGAACTACTCCCTACGGCTGTTTCGACGTCAGGCAATCCTTCAATGGAAGCATGAACTGAATCCTCCGCCTCCATGAGCCTATCCAGCTGCCCTTTTGATTCTTCTTCCATATTCTTCACATCTGCATCATTAATTTTCCTATCAGATTGGGCTCGTGCCTCCAATGTATTTCTCATAGTCTCAACATTCTGACGGCTTTTTGTTATAGCATTTTGGAAGTCCATCTCAGATCCACTCAGCATACCTTTCATAGCGGATTGTGATTTAACCAGCAACTTCTCCTTATCGCCAACCTTAACTTTAATATTATTATCTACATCATTCTCTGCGCTCTCTATAGTTTGCTCAGCTCCATCTATAATCCCTTGCTGATGCTCAATCTCTCTCTCATTGTTCACAGCCAATGTACCAGTTAATTGTGAATAACTATCAGCAGTTCTAGCGGCCGACTGTTCACTCTGTGCTGTGATCTGTGCTAAATTACTATTAATCATTTCAGCTCTTCGTGATAATATTGCCTTCTCATTGCTTGTCGATGATTCAATAGCCTGGATCTGTCCTGTTGCTGACTGCTCTAGACTAGTATCCATCCTCTCTAAAGCACTCTCTGAATCTTTTTCTTCTCTCTCACAGCATCTCCAATTCTTTCCACTGTACGCTCAGCGTCACGCATAGCTTTATTCATTGCTATCGTATGTGTTGCATCTCCTCGTGATAACTCTTTAACGTTCCTATCGAACCCTCTCAATGCCCCATCAAACATCCTTGTGGCTTCATTCTTAGCCATCGATGCATTCCTTTGAGTATCTTTAATCTCCTTGTCAATCTCTCTCTCTAATTGTTTAACATCTCTCACATTTGCTCGTGCCTCCTGTTTAACTCCGTTATCAAAAGTCTTCATTGCCGAATCAATCATCCTATCCGTTGACTTAATCAGCTCGTGGCAGAGTTTGATTGATTCTCATCTCCCCTTTAGCGGTATAGTCATTGCCATATAGAGCCAACTCGGTTTCAGTCCTTTCCGCTCTATCATTCATACCGCGTGTGACTTTCTCTATTTTTTGTTCTCCTTTCGCTGTCTCCTCTGAGAACCTCTCGCCATAACGTTGAAAATCTCTCTCATCTGCTTTGAAATCTCTCTCCATCCTGTCCACACTCCGTACCAACTTCTTTTGTTCACTCCCCACACTTCTCCTCAACGTCTTAAACTTTCTGCCAATCTCTTTTTCCGCAGAAAAACAAAGCCTCGTTAATTGAGAAGCCTGGCGTGATACATCTCTCAAAGATTCACGCATAGCTTTAGCAATCATTTGATTCAACACTTTAGTAGTCTTCGATACTTCTTTGCCTGTGTTACGCTCTATATCCTTTAATTCATCGAAAATATGCACAAAAGCCTTCTTCACTTTACCCTTTTCCTCTACTATCCGCTCACCTAGTTTACGACGAAGCTTCATTAATCCTCTGGGCCTGAGATAACGAGCCAGAATAATAATAACACACTATATACTCCTCTTCATGCTGCTGCTGCTGCTGCTGGGGCGGTGATGATGATGAATACGATGATCTTACCCTCTAGGGAGGACTTGGGAGCGGACCTCGCTAATAACTGACCGGGCATTCTCGTAGAATGATTCAGTTTGGTTGACACTGAAAAAGCAGCAGCAAGTGGCTGCTAGATGCTGACCGTTCGTTGTTGCTGTGATTACTAATCGAGGACAGCTTTGATATAGCGAGGGAATCTGTCCTTCAGCCTGGCTTGAGCTCTCTTCGCAATAGCAAACTCTTGACCACCCGTAGTTCGAACAGCGCCTCGATTCCCGCTCGCCATGACATTATCAATCGACTTCCGTCTGAAGGGAAGGTATAATAATAATCATATCATCATCAGCATCATCATCAGCATCACCAACATCATCATCATTATACTGTTGTTGCTGCTGCTACTGCTGGCGAGTATAAGAATAATAATAATATTGCCATACTAATGCTACTACTTACTGTCCTTCTCCTTTGGAATACTCAGTCATCATCTCCTTCACCCATTTCATCATCTCATCGATAGTCTTGTCTCCGCTACTCTCAAACTTGGTAGTGGCTGATGATGATGCTGCTTTTTGCGCCTTCTTCTTACTACGAGCTTGGGACTTCTTCACCGCAAGTGCAATGCCAGCAACGACGAAAGGTAGAAATCTCTTCTTATGCTTTTCCTCAGATTTTATCATCTGTCTCTCCATCAAGTCTATAAGACTGCTGCTGCTACTGCTGCTGCTGTTATTCTTGTTATCGGTACTACTACTAGTAGTAGCATGAGTGGTGGGGGTAGTTGTAGTATGAGGAGCCACCTTGCCAGGTCGACGGCGAGGATGCTGGACATACCTACCAATGATCATGAGCAGAAGTGATAACGGTTAGATCGATAACTCACCTCCCTTCTTCTCTTTTATCAATGATGATGTTATCATCATGAGCATGATGCTCAGGTTGTAGTTCAGCTTTGGCTGTTGTTGTTATTGTTGTTGTTGTCGCTGCTTGAGCAGCAGCAATGTGATGAGTGTTGTTGTTGTTGTTGTCGTAGGCGATAGATTCCATGAACCATGCCGAAATGGCAAATAGAAGGGTCATCATCGGACGATAGCTCTTCAAGGGCATCAGCATTGATCAGGGGTAGAGATAATTTATAATAAGTGGTAATAGCTACAGGACGACATAGTGGATTATACCATTGATAAGACATCAGCTGGTACCACTCCTTCCACTCCTCTCAGAGGACAGTAGAGCAGCAATAGTACTGGCGACTCATGATCATTAACGAACTCAATAACAATTATGACCATTTGTTCAACATCATCATCCTCGTTGCTCTTATTATTAGTATCAACATGGAGAGCAGTAGTAGTAGCAGTAGCATGACGCTGAGGCTAGCTTGCCTTAACTTCTTCTTGTCCCCCTCCTACTACTCAAGCAGCATTGTCTTATTCTCCTATTACTACTACTCCTCATCATCAGTAGGCTGCTGCTGCAGCATGCACGCCGTGATATTACTACTGATGGCAGGATGAGCTGAGTAATGAAAGCAAGAAGAAGAAGAAAGTATCACCATCACCTGCTACATCATATTACCATAGAATAACGGTACTCGCTGTCTTATCATCATATCGAGGAATATGCCGGCCCTGTTGCATTGGAGAGAGGCAGAGGAGTTGGAACTGCTGCTGCTGCTGGTGCTGAGTTCATCTAGAAGTGGTCCTTGTCTATGATGATAGGATAATGATCTGATGATGATGATAGGGACAGCAAGAGCAACAACGAAGAGAATAATACCACAACCGGCGGTGATTGATGTGGTAATACGGATGCTGATGATGATGAGGCTTACGTATTGAAGAAGTCCATGAGGAATCTTCTACCATCGTTATCATCATGTAGAAGCTCTTGACCACAGTACACTCCCGAAAGGTAGTTACCACCACCAGGACTACCAGCACCAGCAGTATGGGTTATAGTAAACTGAGCAGTGTAGGATGGTTAATGATGATGCTGACTAGGCAGATACTACCTCTAAACCTGTGCCGCGGATACCAAACCTACAGTAATCACCATCACCCTTCTTGTCGTCCTGTTGCATCCCCAGTCCACCACCGCCCCCATCATGTCCGTCTTCATGTTTAGCAATAGGGATGATGAGTTTAGTGAGTAATGGCTAATAACGAGTATGATGATGATGATGCTGACAGAGAAGGGCTCACTGTCCACTTACAGTGATGTAAGCGGTGATATCTTTAATCTTATCCTTCATAGTAATAGCCATAGCAGCTCTCTCATCATCATCATCATAGCCCATCTTCACTGCCTCTGCTGCTCGTGCTTCGGGTATCCCCCCTTTCCTTAATAAGGCGTATGCTGCATCTTTATGATGATGAGTAGGTAGTAACTTGAGAACATTATAATACTCTATGGCATGGGCTATTGGTATCCTGACAATAATAACAACAACATCAACGACGACACTACCTCACAAATAGTAGTAGTAGTACTGTTCATCGGTTATACCAAGCCATGGTACAACATAGTATGCTGCCCCCTCCTCCTCATCATCAGAGGTGACTCCTAATAATACTCTCAACTGGGAGCAGCCCAAGGAATCGCTCTAAGACAACACCACCAGCATCATGATCAGTAGTCGTGGTGGTAGTGGCAGTCTAGTACCTTAGATAGAGTATTAGTGAATGATGATGTAAGGGGTTAGATGGGGTAAACGATTGGCAAGACTGCCAGTTACGATGTAGTCCTGATGATGATGATGATGAGCAGTAGTATTATTGTGAATAGTCCGTCCTACATGAACTATCATATATTTAATATACCATCCCTCATGAATCATATTCCTCTTCAGTACAGCATATGTCGGACCAGAACGTGACTGATACAACAACAAGCAGCAGCAGCAGTAGCAGAAGTGATGTTGTTGTTGGTGATTATGGTGGATACTACTATCTCAATAGCACAAAGATCCCCCCCATCTTGGTCTCCACTCGCCCCCCCTCCCCCTCCTGCTGCTGCTGTCCTAGCGATCAGTGTCATGAGACGTATGTCTGTTGATGCCGATTTTCGCAGGACTAAGTATCTAACCAAGTGATAACAGGGGCAGCCCTACTACTATTACTAGTTATTACCTGTTAAGTACTGTTGCTAGTGTCTCACAGTCATGCAGTAGACCACCGAAGCGTGATATCTCTGATATTGTTGTAGCGGTAGTAGTAGGATCGTTAGGGGTAATCTCCCCATCATACTCTTCACCATCAACACATCTAATACGATTAAGGACATATTCATGATGATGATATGAATAGAGTAAGGTGCACGGGCCAGCATACCATGTAGTACCATAATTATCGTGAATATTAAGCTGAATACCGCAGCCACACGAGATCATCCGACAATGCTGATAATACTAATACTACTACCTCACAAGTACGGCCTTGATCAACATCCTGTGAACCTACTAGAGGTCTACCATTATCATGTACAGTGATGGTACTGAGATCATGTCCATAGCCATCCTAACCCATCCGTTTACTTCTTACTAAGGAAGGCTACTGCTCATGTTGGCGCTATTGGTAGTATTATCGTCATCAGTGCCATGCTGCTGCTCCTGTTGTTGTTGTTGTTGATGATGATGAGCCTGTCCCAATATGGCCTCCTCGAGAGCTAACTTCTTAGCCTCAGATATCGATAAATGATGGAGGCCTCTTCCTTCCTCTTGGTGGTGTTTATACTCTTCCTTAGTAGTAGTACATCCCTAAACCACATGTAATCCTCCTCCTGCTACTACTACCACCCCTACCTGTATGCTGCCTAGTAGCACTCCTACCCAAGACGTGAGTATGAGTATGACGATCATCATACTAATAAGAGGCCTAACAACATAGGAAGGCCCGTCCACCTCTAGGACCAGCATCTATGTACTCCTAGCATGCTACCCTCTACTTATATCGATCAATCACTAAGCGTCAGGATAACCCCCTCCCACTGGCCACGTCATCACGACCAACGACCACCGCAACAGCTGGGCGCCACAGCCAATTATTTTAGGGCGAGCGAGATTTGAAATTGACCTAAGAGTGCCCGCTTAGCACACCTAAGCTGAGCCTGATGAGGGTTAGTGGTGTTCGAGGATGATGATGTTGATGATGATCGTAGTAATACATGTATACCACTTCTAGTATAGTTCATTCCCTTTACCCTCATGGTTAAGATTCAGCAAGAAGAATCCTCTATCGGACGAATCCATAAGGTAAGCAGTAGCATGACCTCTCTTCATGTTGTTAGTATCTGCTTGTTGTTCATCAGGTCGCCGGTCCTTTGGTCGTGGCTGATAACATGTCCGGTTCTAAGATGTATGAGGTGGTTCGTGTTGGTTGGGAGAATCTTGTCGGAGAGATTATTAAGATTGAGGGCGATACCGCCTCTATTCAGGTAACCATCATAATAACCACCCTTATTATTATCGGTCATCATCATCATGGTCATTTAGGTTTATGAGGATACTGCCGGTCTAACTGTTGGTGATCCGGTTGTTAAGACTGGTAAACCTCTTGCTCTTGAGCTAGGACCTGGTATTCTTAATAATATCTTTGATGGTATCCAACGTCCTTTGGAGCGTATTCGTGATCTATCTGGATCATTATTCATTCCCCGTGGTGTTGATGTTGCTGCTCTTGATGCCGATAAACTCTATGAGTTTAAGCCTGCTGCTAACGTACGTGTTGGTGATCTCGTAACTGGTGGTGATATCATTGGTTTTGTTCTTGAGAATGGTTTATTCAGTAATCATAAGGTTATGGTACCCCCGGGTAATCAAGGACGTGTTCAATGGATTGCTCCTAATGGTAACTATTCTGTCCATACTTGTTTAATGGAACTTGATTATCAAGGAGAGGTTACTAAATTATCTATGGCACATAGTTGGCCTGTAAGACATGCTCGTCCTTGTGTTGAGAAACTACCTGGTATTGCCCCTATGCTTACTTGTCAACGTGTTATTGATGCTTTATTCCCAACTACTCTTGGTGGTACTTGTGCTGTACCTGGTGCTTTCGGTTGTGGTAAGACCGTTATCTCCCAATCATTAGCTAAATATTCCAATAGTGATGTTGTTGTTTATGTTGGTTGTGGTGAACGTGGTAATGAGATGGCTGAGGTCTTAACTGAATTCCCCCAACTTACTACTCTTATCAATGGTAAAGAAGAACAGATCATGCAACGTACTACTTTGGTTGCTAATACCTCTAATATGCCTGTTGCTGCTCGTGAGGCATCTGTCTATACTGGTGTTACTACTGCTGAGTATTTCCGTGATATGGGTCTTAACGTTAGTATGATGGCCGATTCTACCTCTCGTTGGGCTGAGGCACTTCGTGAAATCTCTGGTCGTTTGGCTGAGATGCCTGCTGATTCTGGTTATCCTGCTTATCTCGGTGCTCGTCTTGCTTCTTTCTATGAGCGTGCAGGACGTGTAAAGTGTATGGGTTCCCCTGATCGTGAAGGTGCGGTAACTATTGTTGGTGCTGTATCTCCTCCTGGTGGTGATTTCACGGATCCTGTTACCTCCGCAACCTTGTCTATTGTACAAGTATTCTGGGGTTTGGATAAGAAATTGGCACAAAGAAAGCATTTCCCTTCCATTAACTGGAATATATCATTCTCTAAGTATACTCGTGCCTTGGAGCCCTTCTTCAACAAGTATGATAATGAGTATTCTGCTTTACAACAGAAGGTTAAGGAGATCCTTCAGACTGAAGATGATCTACAAGAAATCGTACAATTGGTTGGTCGTGATTCACTTTCTGAAGATCAGAAATGTACTCTTGAGGTTGCTCGTATCATTCGTGAAGATTTCCTTCAACAGAATGGTTTCAGTGATTATGATTATATGTGCCCTCTACCCAAGACTATTGGTATGATGAAATGCATTTGCCATTTCTATGATGCTGCTCAGAGATGCTTGGCCGAGAATCATGGTGATAAGACTATTGGATGGTCTCAGATATCTACTGGTTGCAAGGATGTTATCATCGCTATCACCAACATGAAGTTTGAGATGCCCCAACATAGTGAAGAGGATTTCAATAAATTCTTTGCTAATCTTGCTAACCAGATTGATACATCATTCCAGAATCTTGTGGATGAGGCCAACTAATAACAACAACAACGACAACCACAACATCATCATCTGCACTATCATGGTATGTGACTCACGACCTTCACCTCTACGACAGCTACCCTATCCGTTTTACCAGCAGGAGAGGATGTGATTTTCCCACTGTTTCATCATCATCATCATCGCCTTGTCGTCAGTGCTGGTGGTGGGTGTTGTTGTACGAGTTAGTTTGATGATGGTTGTTGGTATCGTCGTGTACCACGAAGCACAAGAAGCACATCAGCAGCATCTTGTCACTTTTTCTCCTATGGCAGCGTTGTTGGTATCATTATTCTCCACCAGATGGTCTTTATCAGACTTGTCATCATGATCATTATTGATGATGGCCCCTGCTGGAAGTGGTGTATGATGATGTTGACGACCAACTGCTACTGTTATCAGAGTGATGATTCCTTTATGTGATTATGGGGATAAGTATTGTCATCATGCAGCCGCCACCGCCGCTGCTGCTGGTGCTGCTGTGGCTCCGGTTGTTGCTGTTGATAGTACTTATCTCTCACAAGAGTACATTTTCTTCAATCATTATCACTACTTGTTGTGTGTAGTAATGTGATGTTAACTCATGGGTTGATGCAGGGGTCCGGTTGGATGGCTCGAGGAGGAGTAGTCTCCTGCCATCATAATCAGTCTGGTCCTTGATAGGGATTATGCTGTGCTGCTGCTGCTGCTCCTGCTGGTGTCACCATCATAATCAGTCTGGTCCTTGATAGGGATTATGCTGTGCTGCTGCTGCTGCTCCTGCTGGTGTCACCATCATAATCAGTCTGGTCCTTGATAGGGATTATGCTGTGCTGCTGCTGCTCCTGCTGGTGTCACCATCATAATCAGTCTGGTCCTTGATAGGGATTATGCTGTGCTGCTGCTGCTCCTGCTGGTGTCACCATCATAATCAGTCTGGTCCTTGATAGGGATTATGCTGTGCTGCTGCTGCTCCTGCTGGTGTCACCATCATAATCAGTCTGGTCCTTGATAGGGATTATGCTTTCGCCTTATAGGTACATCCCCGTTGGAGGCAGTCACAGCATCCCTCGTATTGATGCTAAGGGGGAGGGGCTGGTGCTGTTCTCTTGTGCTGTTCAACCCTGTCCCTGCTGGGAAGGGTAGCAACAATACTCGTGTTAATGTCTGTTGGCTATCGTATGCGTGGTATAGGTAGATAACGTTACTCTGATGACCTCTTCTAACATCATCATCGTACTACTACTTAAGCTTAGCTTCAGCAGCAGCAGCAGCAACAACTGAAGGCCATTCCCCTATGGGCTAAAACCCTGAGGTCGTTGTAGCTAAGCTTATCCTTAGATTACTACTCAACCACCACCACTACTATTAGTCTACAATCATCTACTCCAGTTAGAGTGGTGATCTAAAATAGCGATAGGATGGGTATTGTGAGTAGTGAGAGACAAAATAGGGGGACAGCTCTTGTGTCGAGCCGAGCTGCGCCAAAGGGGTTAGGCTGCTGATACAACTTCGCAAGCTTAGTTGTGCTGGGGCTACTGGTGATGTTCTTCTTCGTAGTCCTAGTGTAGGTGGTTAGTAGCAGTTATTATAACTGTATTTGTGTATTGTTAGTTCTTCTTCTTCCTATTCTTCCCGTTGGAGTCGCTACTTTTTTGTCATGGTAATGGCCAACTCATCCGAAGCTTCAATCGGTCGTATTCACAAGGTAAGCATCAGCACCAGCAGGAGTGGAAACTGGATCATCCATTCGTTCGTCCGTCATCACAAGTTCTGAGCTTGGTCCCTACGAGTCTTGTACGTGTGATTAGTGTCGTGGAGTAACCCCGTTGGTAGCATCACTTCTCTTCTCGTTGTTATCTGCTTGTTGTTGTTCATCAGGTCGCCGGTCCTTTGGTCGTGGCTGATAACATGTCCGGTTCTAAGATGTATGAGGTGGTTCGTGTTGGTTGGGAGAATCTTGTCGGAGAGATTATTAAGATTGAGGGCGATACCGCCTCTATTCAGGTAACCATCATAATAACCACCCTTATTATTATCGGTCATCATCATCATGGTCATTTAGGTTTATGAGGATACTGCCGGTCTAACTGTTGGTGATCCGGTTGTTAAGACTGGTAAACCTCTTGCTCTTGAGCTAGGACCTGGTATTCTTAATAATATCTTTGATGGTATCCAACGTCCTTTGGAGCGTATTCGTGATCTATCTGGATCATTATTCATTCCCCGTGGTGTTGATGTTGCTGCTCTTGATGCCGATAAACTCTATGAGTTTAAGCCTGCTGCTAACGTACGTGTTGGTGATCTCGTAACTGGTGGTGATATCATTGGTTTTGTTCTTGAGAATGGTTTATTCAGTAATCATAAGGTTATGGTACCCCCGGGTAATCAAGGACGTGTTCAATGGATTGCTCCTAATGGTAACTACTCTGTCCATACTTGTTTAATGGAACTGGATTATCAAGGAGAGGTTACTAAATTATCTATGGCACATAGTTGGCCTGTAAGACATGCTCGTCCATGTGTTGAGAAACTACCTGGTATTGCCCCTATGCTTACTTGTCAACGTGTTATTGATGCTTTATTCCCAACTACTCTTGGTGGTACTTGTGCTGTACCTGGTGCTTTCGGTTGTGGTAAGACCGTTATCTCCCAATCATTAGCTAAATATTCCAATAGTGATGTTGTTGTTTATGTTGGTTGTGGTGAACGTGGTAATGAGATGGCTGAGGTCTTAACTGAATTCCCCCAACTTACTACTCTTATCAATGGTAAAGAAGAACAGATCATGCAACGTACTACTTTGGTTGCTAATACCTCTAATATGCCTGTTGCTGCTCGTGAGGCATCTGTCTATACTGGTGTTACTACTGCTGAGTATTTCCGTGATATGGGTCTTAACGTTAGTATGATGGCCGATTCTACCTCTCGTTGGGCTGAGGCACTTCGTGAAATCTCTGGTCGTTTGGCTGAGATGCCTGCTGATTCTGGTTATCCTGCTTATCTCGGTGCTCGTCTTGCTTCTTTCTATGAGCGTGCAGGACGTGTAAAGTGTATGGGTTCCCCTGATCGTGAAGGTGCGGTAACTATTGTTGGTGCTGTATCTCCTCCTGGTGGTGATTTCACGGATCCTGTTACCTCCGCAACCTTGTCTATTGTACAAGTATTCTGGGGTTTGGATAAGAAATTGGCACAAAGAAAGCATTTCCCTTCCATTAACTGGAATATATCATTCTCTAAGTATACTCGTGCCTTGGAGCCCTTCTTCAACAAGTATGATAATGAGTATTCTGCTTTACAACAGAAGGTTAAGGAGATCCTTCAGACTGAAGATGATCTACAAGAAATCGTACAATTGGTTGGTCGTGATTCACTTTCTGAAGATCAGAAATGTACTCTTGAGGTTGCTCGTATCATTCGTGAAGATTTCCTTCAACAGAATGGTTTCAGTGATTATGATTATATGTGCCCTCTACCCAAGACTATTGGTATGATGAAATGCATTTGCCATTTCTATGATGCGGCTCAGAGATGCTTGGCCGAGAATCATGGTGATAAGACTATTGGATGGTCTCAGATATCTACTGGTTGCAAGGATGTTATCATCGCTATCACCAACATGAAGTTTGAGATGCCCCAACATAGTGAAGAGGATTTCAATAAATTCTTTGCTAATCTTGCTAACCAGATTGATACATCATTCCAGAATCTTGTGGATGAGGCTAACTAATAACAACAACCACAACATCATAATCTGCACTATCATCGATAGTATGAGCGGCACGTAGCGTGCGGCAGCGGTAGCGGCCTTTCCTTCCTCGGCCATCTGATGTTGGTCATTACTACATGATGAGTCATCAATGGGTAGTAGTTGATTCTTGATTCGATTTATATGCTTTACTACTTCTAAGTAGTGATTATAGAGAAGTATGGTTATTTGTACTGGTAGTACTACTGTTGTACAGAATAATAATCATTATTGACCATTATCCACTGCCACGTGATATCATCTTGTGTTGTTACTATCGTCAGCAAGGGTCATTGGTATTCTCATCCATGAGCATCGATCATCTTGCTTGTACTACTCGTCTCGCTGCTGCTGTTGACGATGATGCCCACTCCTCCTCCTCCCCGAGTAGTGGTCAACATGGTGGCCGCCGGCAAGATCTCCCAAAGATTGATATACATACCCACATACTACCTCGAGAATGGCCATCTATTGTGAGCATCAACAACAACACCAACAACATCAACAACATTATCATGAGCATCCTTCTCCCACTGTACCCCTCAGGGTGGCTTCGATCTTAGATTGGTGGACTTACCCCAAGATGATGAGCTTGGACGTAAGGCTGGGTTTATCAAAAGAATGGAATGGGGGATGGCAAACTATTCAGGAAGGTAGTCACCAATAGCACCATCAACACCACCATCATCATGAGTATCTACTAACAACTAATTATTACTAATAATTTATTAGTGGTAGGTTAAACCCAACTGCATCGAACCTGATGTCATTATGAAGGAGTGTGATTCATGGGGAGTTCATGTAATCATCATTGTCATTTTTGTTATCATCATCATTGCCCCTATAGCCATTGTCAGGTTCAAACAGTATGTACAGTACCTGTCCTTTTCAACTACCATTTAGATCCGACATCCGGGGTACAGTGGTCAAGGTAGTAGTATTACTGTGTATGCTATCCTTCACATCTTCATAGTAGGTTTATTAATGATTCCCTAGCCGAACAAGTGAAGCAGCATCCTAGAAGGATGGTTGCTCTAGGTAACCCACACCTAATCAGTAGTTGGAAGTGATGGTCATCATACCGGTAGTATTCAGGAACACTACCTTTACAGCATCCACAAGAGGCTGCAAAAGAGATGAAACGAGCGGTACTTGAGAAGGGCATGAGAGGCTTTCAAATAGGAAGTCATATTAACTCATGGAGGCCCTGTAGTGGGGGGACGGCGAGTGTGGAGAATATCATGTTGAATGATGAGAGGCTGATGCCGATATGGCAGACTGCTAAGTAACAATAACAGCACTATGAAGAGCAGCACCTGCTAGTAGACACAGAAGACTCTTGCATCATTTGCAGTCCATGCAGTTCATTGTGGTGGTTGTCAGATCACTTGACGTCGGTATATTCGTACATCCATGGGATATGGAATGGTGCTGGCAAGGGTAATATTACCATGACTATTCTTCCGCTAGTATCATTATTATGATAGCATTACTTAAGATACTGGTTACCATGGTTAGTTGGTATGCCTGCTGAAGTCAGCCTGGCTATGTGTTCTGTTATGCTTGGAGGTATAATAGATAAGGTATCAACAACAACAACAAAACCATCCTACAACTGTAATCATCTCTATCATCATGATTAGATACCGGACCTTAAAGTGATGTTTGCTCATGGTGGAGGCTCTGTACCAGGTAGTAGTCATTAACAGTAGCCAATGGTAGTGAGTGTTGGATGATACAGGGACACTTGGTAGAATTGAATGGGGTTGGAGATGTCGACCGGATCTAGTTGCTAAGGATTCTAAACTCAACCCTAGAGAGTAAGACAGCCTGCCACTACTACCACTACCATCAAGAAGAGTACTATCATCATGGTGCTGCTGCCTACTCAGTGCCGTGAGGAAGCTCTATGTGGACAGCATCTGCCATGACCAGAGAATGCTACAAATAATAATCGATATGGTATGCAGGCTTAACATGATCATCATCATCATTACCATAATGATGATCACCATGTTGTCTGCTGCTCCTGTAGTTCGGTGCTGATAGAGTAGCCCTCGGATCGGACTATCCGTTCCCTCTTGGTGAAGTGCCAAGCATAGCACCAATCACAGGGGAGATACTCAACGCCTATCCTGGACAATTAGTTGAAACATCGCCTCATCTATCCCATCAAGTATGATCATCATCATCATCATCATCATCATCATCAACAATCGTCATCCTGGTATAACAGCATCTCAGGTTAAAGCTCGAGTACTATGTGGTACAGCCGTCGAGTTCTTAGGGATAAACCCTATGGATTATGATCTGCCACCACCAACCCTCCAATAACAGTTGTACCAACAACAACAGCCCGATCATGCTGTTGCTGCTCCTCCTCCCACTCATCATCCTTTTTGTCTGCTCGCCGTTTGTCATGCATCGATATGCATATTGATTTCTTAATACAAGGCCTTATGACCGCCAGTTATGTCATAATATAACATCATCATCATCATATCAACAGTCTTTCTACTTCATTATGGTTTATCGCCGCATCGACCGCGATGCTACCGCCACCACCTTCCAGGAGGAGGAGGCTCATGGCCCACTACAACGCAATCGTCACAAACTAGAATGATATCATCAACTCATAATACCACCAACAACAACAAGAGCTACGGTGTTGACGAGTCTGTTGGAGAGAGTAAGGAGAAGATGCACGTAAGCTGCTGCTGCTGCTGCTGCTCGGTGAGGTGGCTCGACGTTACATCAGGGTGCTCTCAGAGTATCTCTGCCTTCACCTCTGGCAAACTACAACAGGAGGAGGAGGAAGGGAATGTTGTTCTGTAGTCCTGTTTATCAATTACCACGTCATGCATCATTAGCATCAGTAGTAAGATTCTGTCACAAGAAATGGGCTATACAACAAGAAAGGCTCAGACAACAACAGTAAGAGCGGCAAGAGCGGCAAGAGTAACATTGCTGCTACACATGAGCGAGAGGGCATACAAATAGGACGGGCCAGCATCATCATCATTACCTCCCTCCCCGATCGTATCATCACAAATCATAGTTGCGTCTTTTATCTGCGTAGTTATCTCACTCAGCTTCATATTCTTATTATCATCATCATGCATACTATCACCCCAACCTCCATCATTCTATCGGTATGCTGATACCCAACTTGATGCTCCCAGTTCACCACCTCTCATCATCATAATCATCAGGTCCTCCTCCTCCTCTCCTCCCCTGTTGACTCATCCTGTGATAATCTAATAGATATCTGTTCCAAGGATTCAAGGGTTAGAAGCGCTAACACGTAGTCAACATGTTGATCACTCGACTACTCGTAGTACTGGTCTTGGTCGTAGGAGCGACCCTTCACAATTCTGTACATCATCATGTGTTGCCTACCATGTATGTACATCATCTCAAGATTATACTCATCAAGAGGTAGTCGACAGTCAACATGCTGTTCATTCAGCTATAGCCAACTCATTAAAGGTTCAACAATATTTCGATTGCCCGTTGGATGACCTCAAGCTCCAAATGAAAGTAAGCTGCTGCTGCTGCTGCTTGTAGTAGTAATAATACCATCACCACTACGTCTCTCCTTGTCTAGCGTCATCTGTATGAGATATCTTACAAGTTAAGGATGAATTGTCATCATACCTATTTGGATAATCAACCAGTTGAGTTCATTGGTGGTACCACCCTCGATGGAGGACTTGTACGTTATTTGAAGGATGTCTGCCCGGAGATGGATAATGTCTGGCCCAATGTAGTAGCCTCTAGTACTGCTCTACCTCCCTCCTAGTACCACTCCTCTGCCAACTCCTCAGGTCCCAATCTTCCAGGTTAATACCTCACCTCGCATTCATACAACAATAACTAGCGTATTCAGCACTTGTGTACTACTCAGTATTTCGATAGTCTTCGTAGCAACTCTGTAGTTATCTCGAACTCCATATGGATTCTTTCTTTTGCTCCTCGTTCATAACCGAGAGTATGTAAAGCATCATCATCATCATCGTCATATACTATCACGACTACTACTCTAATTCATCATCATCATCATCATGCTGCATTGCATCATCATCGTTGAGTTACATAAGCCACTATGCTCTCAACAGCCGCCATTCTTATCACAGTCATCATGTCTGCAACTCCACAGGCAAAACAACAGAAGTTGGCGGCCAAAGGTGCGATAACCTTCGTCACGGGTAACGTTAATAAACTTAGAGAAGTACAACAGATAATAGGAGATACTATCAAGTTTGATAATGTTAAACTTGATCGTAAGACCTGCTGGTGAACATATTCGTTATTGTCTTGATGGAGTACTTTAGTTCCTGAATATCAAGGGGCAAGTCCCGAGGAAATCAGTAAACAGAAATGCTTGGAGGCTTATAACAGGCTTGATGGATGTAGTAAAGTCATGGTAGAGGACACCTGTCTCGGATTCAATGCCATGCATGGCCTGCCTGGACCATATATGTAATAATGATGATTATTCATCGTCAATACATCGACATCAAAACTCATGCTACTCAGTAAATGGTTTTTGGAGAAGTTAGGACATGATGGACTTAATCGTATGCTCGAGGGTTTTGATGTAGGTTTATGAGGATGGGAGTTCATGACACTCTCCCATACTTCAGGATAAGAGTGCTCAAGCTAGATGTACTTTCGCCTATTATGATGGTACCACTGATGAGCCTCTCACTTTTACTGGTATAACTAATGGTATCATAGTACCACCGAGGGGGCCCAATAATTTTGGATGGGATCCAATCTTCCAGCCCAATGAAGATGGAACTACCGGCAAAACGTAATCATGTTATGTGTACTGTTCGTTATTTATCGGATCAGGTACGCTGAGATGACCAAAGACGAGAAGAATTCCCTCTCCCATCGGAGTAGAGCTCTCGACAAATTGAAGGAATTCCTCCTATCCGATACTCATAACAACTGAGACAACTCGCTCTAGTTCCTTACTACTGAGTTACCGGAGATTGCGTTGACCAGTGCACATATGAGCTGATAAATAACCAACTCAATTGCCTACACATGCTCGACTTGAGCAACAAGTCCCCGGTACTTCTCAAGTATTCTGCAACTTGACAACACAATTCCGGTAACACATGAGCAGAAAACATTTTGACGTTGACAGCGTTAGCCGCCTTTAAGTACACTTGTGACTTCACTTGGTAACGATGCTCTGTAGAGGAACAATACAACAGTGGGACGGGTTATTGGGTTACTTACTGTAACCAAGTCGATTGGGGTAACCATACATCCACCAATTCTCGTGTGATATTATCATCTACACTCAATCCTATTTCGATAGCCATCCATGCACAATATTCGAGTTGTAGTCGACCTTGATGAGATTTCCTCAGGGTTGGAAGGAATACGTCATACTCCATTACTCGGTTACGAAGTGATTCGATCTGATTCAATGATGACAATCAAGACGCTATCGGCTGCTGCTGCTGCTGTGTAGTAATAATTACTATTTTATTCTTAGATTCCTCTTCACATGATTGTATCCTTTCATAATTCCGTCGGGCATCAGCCATCCTTCGACGTACCTCCAATGGCTGTACCGTACCACCACCGCTACCTGCTGCTAGTGATGATGATATGTAGTAATCAATAGTAATGATGATGATCTCACCATAGTCCTTGTATGATAACATGCATTCCTCCTCCTCCTCCTCACTAGCTGGTTGAGGGGCATCATCAAGTATTTGCACATGACGTTGATGCAGAATAGCATCTTGTACTAATGACTGTAACCACACTACTGAGTCCAATGTTTCATATACCTAAACAGCAGGAAGAATAGAGACTATCCATTATTACCAATCCAACTACTACCATCACTACCGAGAGCATATCATCCAGATCTGATTGGCTGATACTCCGCCTTCCCTTCTGCCCTCCTGCATGATCACGAAGGGATGATATCTCACGTTGAGTCTTCGCCATGGTTGACCAGAAATGAGCTACATCAATGAGAACAACATGACTGCGTACGTATGATGATGATGTATTACGAGTGGCATCATTCTGAAGATGTATTGTGAGTAGGTCCGAAGAGACCTTCTGATCCAATATGAATAACTCCAATAGAGGGTACACTAGGCATGCACCTAATGATGAGTAGTCAAGAGGCACAGGACACAATGATGATGCTGATGCTGCCGACGTTACACAGCGCTGTTGTCATATCAACATCTCCTCTCTTGTTGCTACTGCTGCTGCTGTCACCATTGTGTTCCTCCAAGGACTGCTGCTGCTGCTGCTCATGATTATGATCTCCTTCTTGTGTATAATAGGCCATCCACCATGCTCTTACTAATGCTACGGCAGCGATGAGCTCTGCTGGTGTGTACTGTGATGAGCTCACACCGGTATCTAGTACATGACGATCTACTTGGGAAGAGAAGGAGCTACTACAGTACCAAGCTGAATGGATGATGACGAGGATGAAGAAGCAACGACACCAATAGCAGCCTTGAGGGTATCATCATTAGGAGAGGCTTCTGCACACAGAGCCACTACCTCTCGGAGTACCTGATAGGGTTTGATGATGAGCCTGATGATGATGCAACTGTATGATGAGGATGTACCTGTATAGCAGTCTCCGAATGAAACTTGACAACGACTTCATCGGCTATAATGATACATAGAGGGCGGAGGACTGTGAAGAGGGTTTGAAGGGTATTGGGGGACACTGGCTTGGTTTGACTAGAAGCGAGAGCTGGTAGAGAACAGCAGTCGGATATGAGACACCTGAAGAGAATGGCATCAATGAGTCCCCGACCTCTGGTGTTATTACTTCCTAATAAACCATACCCATGCCTCCACCTGTGCCGAGGTACCCCTCATCAGCTGGATGTGTGATGATGCATTGATAACTCTCTCTTTGAAAAGGTTGACAATATAATCATCAGCCTCAAGGAACCCTGCTGCTGCCGGTCTGCTGTACCCATGTTGTTGTTGATGATGGTGGTGTTCATACTCCGCTGTTGCTAAGGATTGTTCAATAATAGATGCAGATAGCTGATCCTAAGGGAGACGAGCAGCAGCATGAGCAGCATGAGCAGGATGGTAGTGAGCATCGTATTACTTCATCATATTTCATATCATCATCAACTTCAAGTTTTGCCCGTATCAGACCATTCAACAGAGCGTCTATATTAGTAGTACTAGATGCCTGCTCATGCTCCGTCATGCATTTATGATAGTAATAATAATATGGTAGGATCTCCTGACGGTAGAGTGTGGCCAAGTAGCCAGCAAACTGACTGGTCGTAACTGCATGATAGCCATGATAGCCCTTGGCAGCAGGGAAGGGGCGTATTACACAAAGCCCCATCCTCCTCTTGTCGTGGTCGATCCTCATTATTAAGCCAATCCCATAGGAGAGTCAATGGTTTGGTCAATGCGTCCAAGATCCGTGATGATGATGAGGATGATAAACGCGGTGAGGTGGAGGACATGGCAGCGAGCCATGCTTCTTGGCTCTATAACAACAACAGCACGATGAGGTCCTCTACTACTAATACCAGCCTTCTGCTGCTGCTACTACTAATCATTATTATTATCATTATTATTACCTTCCTATATACATGCATTACTCCAGTATCATCGTCATTTTCATCAGTGTCCATCATAACTTGTAGTAAGCCCTCCTGTATGGCCGTATTAAATCTAGCCTCTATTTCCTTTGCCATAACTTCATCATTATTATCATATGCTCTCAATAATGCATCCCACCAACCTTTGAGATACTCTAGACTACCAAACACCGATTTGCCAGCATTCTCAGGACGGTGAGTCGCTGGAAATAGTCTAAAAAGATCCTAAGTAGTGGTGGTAGTTGTGGTGGTGGTACTACCCTTCTAGAATAATCTCAGTTGCCCACTCTTTAAGACAATGTAGTTTTATCCATTGAATGCTTCGTAAACGTCTATCATATGTATTCGTCTTATCGATTGTAGTGTCATCACCCCAAGTTACAGTAGTTGCATTATTTCTACCTTTGCTGCTACTACGTCTACTGGTGGTGGTAGTAGGATTACGACCTGTACTGGATGATGATGATGCTCTCATCTTCATGGATGTACCCAACCAACAGTCCTTCGTAGATAATAATGATGATACATCAGCAGATAAGTATCTTGCAACATGGTATATTCCTAGTATCACAACTACTATACCACTCCTTCTGTAACTACCCCTAAAATTACTATTACCCTAGCCAGGCCCTCTCATCATCACTCAGAGTACCCTCCTCTCTTGTAGCGCCTCCTCCTGATAACTGTGCCAAGGCACCCTCCTTGACGAGTAGCCTTCGTGATGGCACGGGATGAATAACATCGGCAACAGTCCTCCGTTGTTGTTCTTGTCGCCCATCTTGGTTATTATCAATACTGGTGTTGGTATTATTGGTAGTTGTATTATTCATAGCCTGAACATAGTGATAACCTCTGTGATGCCTCCTCAAACCATACCTTCTCAGTCCAATCCATATACAATTCCGACCCAGCATCACCAGCACCATCCTCAAGAGTAGGTGCCCCTACAACACAGATGGGGTTATTATTATTATTACCAGCCCCCCCTCCCTACTACCCATAACAGCAGCTAGTTCAAGTGCTCTGTACATGTCCCCTGATGGTTGATGGGCTAAAGTCCTTATTGCAGCATCATCACCATCTGTGCCTGCAGGAAAATGATGATGATGATGATCATGATATCGACGATGACAACCACTTACGGAGGATATCAAATAAGGCCTTCAATACACCACCTAAAGAGGACCGTTGTTAATGCCATGCTGATGATCCTACTACTACTACTACCACCATGAATAGGGTTGTTGTTCTCCTTATCATTGATCATACTACTATCCACCTCATCATCAGATTGTATTTGCCTCAGCCATCGTAATGTAGCCAACAACGTACGATAGGCTGGTATATTACAATAAGCCCACCTTAGTCTCTGAATAATAATACTCTATTTGATAATACTATTAGCAGCCATACCACACCTTTCCAATATCTAGCCATCCTCCTTCACACGACGACGTCTGGCGTGGGGGCGATCCAGAAGGAGGGAGTAGTGTAGTGAATTGGTAGGCAGTCTCTGATGAGGGATGCTACCATCATCATGACCATGACCATATCCCCCCTACGTTTAGCTGTGTATAATGACCATAGTAACAACCATGATGTTATGGCCTCTTTACCCGCTGTAGTGGTACTGTTATCACCATTCTTAACGGTTAGTGTATGATAATATCTGGTAGTGACTGATGATGAGGAGTGTCATCATAATCATCATTACTCTATGGTTTCTATTATATCATTCAGCATCGTATCTTCACTTTTATCATCATCCATACGGGACATGACATCATCCTCATCACCTGCTGGCTCATCATCAGCACCAAACATACCCATCAACAACAACAAAGGCTCAACTGAAGGGACAACACACCACCACTGGACCACGACAACAACATCCTCTTTCTTCCCACCACCTACCCGAAAAATGACGGAAAAAACTATTAGTACGTGGGATTCGAACTTGTGCAGGTTTGATGATGATGATTGAGTGCAGGACTGTCGTCGTCGGCGGCCTTGAGCTGTGTTTTTGACACTGTAGTTACTACTACATCCTTCTTTACTCTTCCCGAATGACCGGTCAGCAAAGTAATAATACTTGCCAAGGATGCCCTCAAGGGTCCACTCATTGCCCCATGTGCAATAAGCCTACTACCGCCGAATGCACCCTTAAGTGCCCTACCTGTACTAAAATAGGTAATAACAACAACATGGTGATGATGATGATTATGGCAAGGTGTGGTAGGTGTACCAGCATCGTATTTCTGTTGTCAAGCTTGTTTTAAGATGGCATGGGATCAGCATAAGGAAGTGCATAAGATCATGAAGCAGATGTTATCGGGTGGTAGTGGTAAGGCTGCCTTGAAGGAGGAAGTGGCACATGTTATTGCCGAGAATAATGCTGATCAAGACGAACATCTAGCCAAAGTTCCATAACTATACTGGATGGACAGGATCATTGAGGCCAGCTAAATTAGGTCCTCAAAGGGAGGTAGGCCTTATCACCTTCCTAACATCATCATCATGTTGGTCGTGTCCGGAATCAGTTACCAGAATCTATTGCTAGACCTGACTATGCTGGTGATGGTATACCCCATAGTGAGGTGGCATTACGGAGATCCAACTTCATTAAACAGCTTAATGATGAGGAGACGTCTAGGCTCAGGGAGTCTTGTGTACTACCCCGGCCACCACCACCTCATCATCATGACAGTACCATCCTTGTCGTTGTAGTTACTGGGACGTAAATGCATTGATGAGTGTGGTAGATTGATTATGTCTGCCACTAAGGATCATCCTGTTAGAGGATGTGATGTTGATGAAGTTGTCCACAACTTCTGTGTAATACCAATCATTCAACTAATCCTAGCCTATCATCATCATCATGGTAGGTACAACACGACTGCTACCCCAGTCCATTAAACTACTACCACTTCCCTCGATCTGTATGTGTATCTGTTAATGAAGTTATTTGCCATGGTATGCCTGATGAGCGTGCCTTCGAGCCTGGTGATATTGTTAACGTTGATGTAAGGTGTATCGGTGTAGCCCTCCCCTACCTCCCTTACTAGTATACTCTCTAGATAACCCTCTATCATAACGGCATGCATGCTGATCTCAACGAGACGTACATCGTCCCCGACCCACAGGGAGTGGTAAGAGAAGAAGCCCTTGCCCCCTTGCCCCTCATCATTGGTAGCATTCTGAGTGTATAGGTTAACAAGGCATTAGCCCATGACACCAAACGGTTGGTAGAGGGTACATATGCTTCTATGATGTCGGCCATTGAGGAGTGTAAACCTGGTATCATGTACAGAGATCTTGGTAATACTATACAGAAGGTAGCCAATCATCAGGGGTCTATCTGTTGTTAAGAGGTACTAATACTACAACTAGCTGGCTAATCATGATCCTTATTGTATCATCATTATGACAGTTACTGTGGTCATGGTGTTCGAGATCTCTTCCATTGTGCCCCTAACGTCCCTCACTATGCTAAGAATAAGGCTATTGGTGTTATGAAGAAGGGCCATGCCTTTACTGTTGAGCCTATGCTCAACCTTGGTACATATAAGGATAGGACATGGCCTGATGATTGGACATCAGTCACTCTTGATGGAAAGTAAGCATCCATTACTAGTATCAGTTATGAGCATATGCTTTCATCAGGCGATCAGCTCAATTCGAGCATACCATCATTATCACTGATAATGGTGTAGAGATCCTCACAGCCAGGCTACCAGAGTCCCCTTCATGTGGCTTCGACATGGATGCTGCGGTAATAACAACAACAATGACTAACCATCAGTTGGTATCGAATGGCTCGCTCTCTCAGCTCGCTCGATGCAAGCAAGAAGCTGGGCCTCAATAAGCCTTCTAAGCACTAGTTCACCACGATTATTCGTCATTTATCGAGGACCTTTACTACTACAAGTACATCAACAACAACAACAACAGCAGCATTAGACATACCACAACTACGTATAAGATTCTCTCATATTCTGCCCACCTGTTTTGTTACAGTATTATTACTCATCATCATCATTGTTGTTGGGATGATTAGTAGTTGTAAGCAATGGGTGGTAAGAGGGAGAGGAAGGCACGTAACCCTGCAGAACAGCAGAGACGGTTAGAGAAGAGGAGAGAGAAGGCTAAAATCAAGAAGTACGCACCACCATGCCCATAACGATGGTAATCATCGCCGTTTACGAGTTTAGGAATAGACTGTCAGCGTTGGAAGGATGGGTTATGAAGAATAGCCCATCCCAAGTAGAGGATAGTATTAAATCATTACAGAACATGTTGAAGCGGGCACGCAAGGAGGGACGGTAGTAGTACTAGCCACTGGGGGGGAGGAGGAGACTCTTTAGGCCCGACTTTGAGATATCACATAAGCTGTCCCAATTGGAATCAGCATATGAGAGGCTGAAACCAAAGATGGTGGCAATGGATAAGAAAAGGCAGGAGATCGAGGTAATGATGATCGTGATGGTCATCATCATACTACTACTGAGGATGCTCTTCCTCTGCAGGCTGCCAAGGCCACACGACAGATCAATGCTGATTGGGCAGACCCAGCTAGTAAGGCTAGACGTAAGGCTAAGAAGGAGGTAGTAACAGGGTGGGTAGGTGCAGCATCATCATCAGTGTGATAGTGTTACTGGTAGGCTAAATATTCGGTTTATTATGATGAGCGATTCAACCCTTTTGGCATACCACCCCCTGGCAAACAGACTTTATTCCGGTAATACCCCCTCCACTACTGCGGCGGCTGCTGCTGTTGTGATCTGAGTATATGCTGTTAGACATAAGGATGGTACTTTACATAACTATCCACCACCGGACATTTCTGATGATGAAGATGATGATAGTAGTGATGATGATGACGACAGCGAGGTCGATAGGGTTATGAGACAGGTAGGCTACTATCACCACCACCAGTACAACAACAACACGCTCGTCATCACTCAGCGAGCTGCTGCATTACAGCGGAAGAGGGCAGGCAGCAGCAGCAGCAGTAGTGACGATGATGATAGCTCATCATCATCGTCATCCTCATCTAGCAGTAGTAGTGATGAAGATGATGGTATGTCCACACCACGGCTGTGGCTGGTCTCACCCTCCTTCACAGATGATGCAATTGGGGAGGTAGACGATGGTAGGAAGAAGCAGCGGCGAGAGGGAGAGGAGGACCAGACCCCCACTAAGGACGTTAAGGTAGTACTACTAACCACTAGTTCTATACATCATACTCAGAGTATATCCTCAGATAACATCACTTCATGTGCCCCCTGCTGTTGGTGGCCCTCCTCTGCCTCCTCCTCCTCCTCCTGTTGTACCACCTGTACCATTGCCTCCAGCTATGCTACCTCCACATGGAGTACCCCCACCATTCATGATACCTCCACCCGGAGGGCCTCCCGCTGCTGCTAGCGGGGGCAGCCTACCTTTCATACCGCCACCACCACCTCTACCTCCCTTCCCTGCTACTGCTGGACTGCCGATACTCAATGTAATCAGTCAAGGTAATGATAGTAGTATTAGTATGCTGTATTAAGATACCCCCTCCACCACCAACGCTATTCGCCCCCCTCCTGGCAGTATCAGGCAGTTCCCTCCTCAGGGAGGTATCATGCCCCCTCCCCCTCCTCCAGGAAGGTAAGTAGTTGCAGGTTATCAGTCTACTACACTCCTCATCATCACCACAGTTTACCCATCCCTCCTGCCCCTCCTGCCCCTCCTCCCCCTCCTCTTGAACATAAGCCTATGCCCCCCGGGAAGGGTTCGAACTCATCAGACCCCTACGAGAGTACCACCTTACACACCAACAGTAGCTGTATGATGATGATGATGCTGTCAGGAGCCCGACAGGCCGCAGCGGCAGCAGCAGCTAAGGCTGCCCAAGAGAGGGCACGGAAAGATGAAGCCGCGAAGAAATCAGTAGATGGGAAGGTATGGGTGGCCCTCTTCATACCACACCTTTAGGCAATCCTGGAGCGCTTTGCGGTGGAGGGTGGTGATTCGTCTAAGGCGGGTGTGGTAGCAGAGGCGAAGGCAGTTAAACCACAACTAAAGCTGTTTGTAAGTAGTCCCCAGAGGGCGGGAGGAGGGTCAGCTTCGATGGCAGGTGCCCAGCCAAGTACGATCATCAACTTCTAAGACAGCAGCAGCAGCACCACCTGAACTCATCACTCTTGATAGCGATAAAGGTCCACATCAAGAAGAAACCAAAACAGGAGGTCCCTCCTGTGGGACAGCAGCATCCCCAGGGAGGAGGTATGAAGAGGTCCGCTGCACCGCCTACCGGCAGTTTAGAAGATGATTTTGATCGCTTCATGGGGGAGGTTAACGAGATGGGGCGTCGAAGATTAACAGTTTCATCACGTTGATGCTTTGTGTTGTTGAGAGTAGACGATGAACTCGCCTGCAACCTTCTATGGACTGACCCTCCGTTACCACTTGTATAACACGGATACCGAAGGACAAGAACAACAACATTAGTATTATGCATCATTATGGTATTCTACACCCGAGTATCCTTACTCAGTGGTAACTTATCCATAACACTTATACTCTCGATACGTTTTGGATATACCTGATGTATCCCATACCACTCCAGACGCAACTCTTACCCGACGACGGAATGATCGTCCAAGAGGGGTATCAGGTGGATGAGGTGGGGTAGTCCGGGTATTGTAATGAGATGATATTGTCCGGGGCGAGTGGAGAACTCTCCGTTGAGGAGTAGATAGCAAGAGGGATGTGGATGCCGTATCATCAATGATGCCCCTTCCAGCTGCTGTTGTCGTCCATCGACCTAGATCGGGTACACTACGACTAGTACCGAGCAGTACGGAGCTTCTAGATAGGGCGCGATGATGATGAGGGGTTGATGGTGTCCTCGAGATGAGGTTGTTGTTGTTGATGTTGACCTTACCAACCGGAGTAGACAATAATGGCAGCACCTCCTTGGGAACATCATACTCCGACAGGTTGTTATTGTCCACATGCAAGGGCACCTCCTCATGGACATGTTGATGGATGATACTCTCATCATTACCATCAGCATGATGGTGATGATGAGTGATGATATCAGAGGAAGGCGGCCTCTCGTCGTCGTCTATTACCTGTCGACACATCATCACCATTACCCCAATACTCGAGCTCCTACCTTCCCATCATCATCATGCTGCTGCTGCTGCTCTACAGGAGTAGCATGAGTGATAGAATTATCATGGTGAGAGGGTGCTATCACTACGGCATCAGCAAGCTTCCTAAGAGGCCTTCTCCTCGCCATACCCTTATTGCCTGATGAAGATGATGATGTAAGATCCGGGGCGGGCACTAGCATCACCTACCAGGGGGAAGGAGGCTTATCAGCATCCATCCTAATATCATACTTATTGGAGATGTCCTGAAATGATAATGATGATGATTTGATGGGAGTAATCACATGTCGAGTACCTCCACCCTCCGTCCTCGTCCTCCTTGCCGTTGTTGCTGCTGGTTATTGGATGCTATCCGTAGGGCGGTTGAACGGTTGTGAGCCACTACTGGTGGTAATTGGAGACTAGGGGAGTAGATGGAGGAGGATGATGCCATGTTATGAAGAATAACCCTAGGAGCCACACTAGGACCCACACTAGACCCACACTGAGACCCACACTAGGACCCACACTAGGACATTGACTAACAACACAGGGATGGTTGATGCTTGCGCTGACACTTGTTGTTGATGATGGTGATGATGTACACGAAAAGAGACTCGCATTGGTGGTATCATAGAATAACAAAAATGCTCTTTCAATTTGGCGGAGCGAAGCAGGTTCTGTTGAAAACGAGTTTTCATCGTCAATCTGTTACAGTAGTGTTGGTAGTAGTAGTAGTAGGTGCAAACGCGTTGAGTTGGAGCTGATGACGGTCGACCGGCGTACAACCTGGGGCTGTCAAGGACACAGACGAAGGGAGAGGGCGGAGTAGTAGGAGAACATGAACAGTAATTTTACATGAACAGTTGTTGTTGTTGTTGTTGTTAAGATGATACTAGATGATACTAATGACTAGTCGTCGTAGAACCACTGATCAGGCATGAGGCTCATATAATAGAAACCATGCTTAGCAGAAGTAAAGAGGTTACTCATGTACTGTATCAAGTTCATAGCCTCAATTGATGTAACCGTGCCAAGCTCTGCTCTATCATTCTGAGTACAACTACCATCATTGAGTGGGTAGGGACAGGAGGATGAGTGGCTACTACTACTGGCATGACGTGTTGACCATAGTAGAATGGTCTTACTGTTCACAGCGGTGATGTCCTTCTGTGGTATGGGAGAGTCCTTCCCTCCAGGGCAGCTGCCAGCCTTTACCATAAAGGAGCCAAGGTCACTGGACTGTGTCTTAAAGATATTATTAGGGTTAGAAGCAGCATAGGAATCAACAGATGGACACCAGAAATCGATGAGTAGCAGATAGAAGGCATCGACAACGTTGCTATACTTGTGCTGATAGGAAGCCAGTGAGGCCATTGGTAGGGTGACCCCTAGAGAGTAGGGCCCCTTGCTAGACGCTGCCGCAGACATCGCTGTGCTCATACCAGTCGGGGTGCTCTCGATACCCGATACAACTACTCCGGCCATCGAACCAGGGACTACCTTATCCCAAGTTTTAACAAAATTATACATACAGTGGATGCTCTCCCTACCACCACATACCTTATCATAATAACCATGGCCCAAGGCCACTACTACAGATACCTTGGCATTGGCCGATTTAACAGCGAGTAACATGGACTTGAAGTCATTCCCACGGCCGATACCAGTACTAGTGTCAACAGCATTCACATTAGTACCACCCTCAATCCAATCAGCAAACTTCGTTGGAGTTACGTCGAGCAGCAATTCTGAGAAAATGACGATACTGTTGTTGTATGTTGTCGTTGTTGTTCATAGTACCAGAGAAGTGCGCGTTGAGGCAACTTTGTCCATCAGCGAAGCTGGGTAGCTGATTCATATACTTCTTCTCTGTTAATACATCCATGTGGGGCCAATCAGCATAGATCACCAAACCACTAAGTGTGGTGGAAGGCCTCCCTGAGCACTTCCCCTTTGGTACCGTTGTAGTAGTAGGGTTGTGAGGGGTGGTAGTGGTAGTTCTTATATAGCGAGTAGTAGTAGCAGGAGTACCTGATGTACTTCGTGTAGGAGTAGTAGGAGTTTGGGGAAAGGTGGAGGAGAAGGAAGGGGACACTTGTGTACCTACTAGATGATGATGATGATGATCGTCGTTGTTGTTGTGTTGTTGTTGTTGGGATGGTGGTGGTAATGGTAGCAGTGACTGATGAGTTTCCTCGCGAGCTAGTCATTTTGGTGGATGATGATATCGTTGATTCGTGAGACGTTCGGTGTGTAGTAATAGCAGTAGTGGTGGTAGTATTAGCAGTAGAGTAGGGTAGTGTTGTTGTTGTACCTTACAGTAGCTACAACTACCACCACTCCCCACTACCACCACTACCCTCCATCACTATCCACCACCCTATTACTTGTATCAGAATCCCCTCCAGCATCCTTGCCTCCACCAGTACTACCACTTGGTGGTATGAGTTCAGGTGATCGTGGGCTACAACCACTAAGACTTAACATCATAATCACAGTGACTACCAACACTATGCAACACGATGTAAAGGCAGGCGGCGATAAATAACGCTTCTGGACGACGCCCTTCTTCAGCATACACTCATCATACAAACTCCGATGAGTCGAGCGGTACCCGGAGCCTTCGGGCATTGATAAAGACGTAACAACAACAACAACAACTGCATCACATACATTCCCCCGCCTCTACCGCTATGGCGAGCCTGTCATCAATGCGACTTCCAACTAGGGAAGAGGGTGCCTCGTTCCTCTGAGAGGCCTTTTTGACTTATTGGCTTCCACAACGATTCCCAGTTAAAGGGACTAGAGGGGAATTCCGTTCGATACCGGAAGGTGGTGAGGCCACCCTCAATCACGTGGCAGTAGTAATGTAGTCCATCAACAACACAACAATAAGTACTGTTGTTAATCTGGAGGAGGAGGAGGGCAGCCCACTGAGGGGGAGATGACAGTCCACCCGATGACGACGATGATGCAGAAGGAGAGGGTTGCTCATCATCCATCCTGAGGATGAAGGTGTAATGCATGGCGGAGAGGTCCTCATACTACTACCGCCGCTGGGCCTCGATAAGCTCTGGTAAATGTAGATGATCCAACATAGCTGTACCACTACCAGGCCTAATCAATACCACTCCTTACTCAATACTGCCATCATTATAATATTACATGCTCTTCCTCTCCCCATTCTCGTACTACTAATAGCCTCCTCAATGCATCAACGGTACTCTGCCTCAGGCTATGTTCCACTATCCATCCCTCATCATATAAAAGTGTTGGTATCCCCCCTTCCGACTGGTGGTCTACACACCGGCAAATACTACCAAAACCAAGCGATCTAGCTTACCATCGTGGTGTCCACCATCATGACTACTACTTGTCGTCGTCGTCGTCGTTGTAGAGGTTGCAGCAGCACCAGCAGCAGCAGCTGAGGTATCCTCATCGTATCGACAGGCATCAGCGAACCCAGCACGGGCCAATGAACGGATGCACACCTCTTCCAGACTTAAGGGAGGTATCTTAGGTTCAAGCGTGACTACCACACGATGGAAAGATACTGTTGCCCACATGTGAGGGGGTGTCCTGGAACCACGGATGGTTGAGTACTTCATCGAAGGACTGTGGACGGGAGTCCTCATTATTACACCATCTAATGGTGATGATGATGATGACAGTCCATCATAGTAGTAGTACTACTACCGCATCATTACCTTATTAAATCCAAACATGATGGCTCTATTCCAACACCATCAGCAGGGAATTGAAGGTCATGGTGTCTTATACGCAGGTAAATAAGATATTCCGAACCTAAGATTCTCTTACTCACTGCAAAGATTCTCCAACTACATCACTACTACTATTACCAGCAACATAGGGTGGTATGCCAAACCTGACCTGATAGATGGTTCCACCAAAACTCCATATATCTGATCTCTCGTCATTCTCCTTGTTCATTATAACCTCAAGGGGCCAGGAAGTTAGCAGTGCCCACGTAATGCTGCCAACAATGGATGATACAAACCCGCACAGGTTCTATCCCCGGTGGTGGTATTACTTTCATATGCTTATTGAAGCACATATTGCCAGCCCCCTGTATTTGTGGATTGAGTAGATCGCGGGCCGTCCCGAAATCACACAACTTGAGAGTCCGACGATCGGCAGATAACAGAGCGTTCTCAGCCTGGATGATGTAGGGGGACAACAACAACTTCTGCGGCGGCGGCGGCGGCAGCCTCCTGCCTACTACCTTAACATCTCTATGGACAATACCTGCCTGATGGCAGTATCGTAATGCCTCTGCCATCTGTTTGAGGTAGTACTTGGATTGCCCTTCACCCAGGCCACAATGGGCTACTAGATTCCATAATTCACCTATTGACGACGGTACTCCACAGTAGTAGTGATCGTAGTATAACCACCTCCTCCACAATACTCGGTGACTATGTAACAATTGTCAGGGTCAGTGAAGGTGTAAAGGAGTTTAATAATGTTTGGATGGTGTAGTCTACAGAGGGCATGCTTCTCCATTAGCACATCTGCATAGGACCAACTATCTATGGGGGGGCAAACAGTCACTCACCCTTCTCCTTTTTAGCACGTCGAACCTCATCCTTGTTAAAGACCTAACAGGACTACCAACGGACTAGCTTCAAGAGCATTCCTACTACTACCTTCAATGCTACTAGACTATCATCAACCTCATCTCGAGCCCTGTACACAGTACAAAAGTTACCACTACCAACTTCCTCCTACAACCAATAACAACGCAGACATGACCAATACCCCGCATCATGTTCGAACAGGTCCTGTTACCTGATCCAAGAATTCCCCTGGGATTCGCTTTCTGGGTGGCGGTGGGTTAGGGAAGGACACTTTGGTAATAAAAAAGAAAAGCTAGATTTGTTAGAATATCCATGGTCCAACCAAAGACACCCGTATCAAAGACAAAGGTCGTTAACATGCACAATAATGATGATGATCTTCATCATCATCACATAACAGGTCCACAATAACCTCCTCCTCCTCCTCCACCGGTGCTACTATCGGAGTGCCAATCCCGTGCAGCTACGACATATCGTTGTATAGGTACTCTATTGTGTAAGGATCGAGCCCACATCCTGACATGATAATGACTAGGCATCTCATACCATTGTACAGGTAATGACTCCTGCCCCAAGGCTGTGTGGAAGGCCATATTGAACGTGAATGACGCAGTGGCAGTAGTAGGGAAGATGGTCGCATAGTGTATCCAGTTATTACCATACCTCTTGGACCATGGTGAGGCACCTAGAGTACCCCAGTGTGCTAGATGTGATGCTATAGAGAACCTCGGCCAGAAGTGATCGTAGGACACGACATTACCACCAGCATAGGATCCAAACGCCATGCCCTTGTCTATCCTACCACCAAAAGTGTATGTTGTTGCCCGCCTAGAGAGGTATAGAGTAGCAGCTACAGTGGTACATGCTGAGCCACATCTACCGTCAGTAAGGACTGCTACTTCCTTCCAGTAGGACCAGTCGGCAGTAGCAGCAGCAGGCCTGACCCCAGAAGGGGCGTATTGACGTTGGAGAGCTGGCATTTGGCGATTGATGATGTCTTCACAGAAGCGCCATGGAGCACGCTGGGAGTAGTTCGAAGAGCCTCCCCAATGATGGGTCTCTGGATGCTGATACTGTCTTAATGGGGGGTCGAAGGATGCACCAGTTGCAGGGTCAACGAAGTCGTTATTACCGAAGGGATACCAACCAGTAGAGGAGCGTGTAATATCCTCCCGAGCTGATTCTGTTAAGAATAATTGATGTTGGAGTATTTGAAGAAAGGCCCATCTACGAGCCTTACCATCCTGCATGCCTAGTACCCAGGCTTCCAGACCATCTACGTTCCTCAATGCTCCGTCAAGGTCATCGCCGATCATTGATTTGTCGATAGCCGCCGCATACCTCAGGATTGATCGTAGCTCATCCATCCTCTCCTGTATGAAGGCATCATCTTCCAACTTACGCCATACCCTCCTAGCACCATCATCGACGGACTTGGACCAGTGGAAGGCGAAGGACTGCAGCCATAGCCGCCAATGGTTGGTAATACGCTTAGCTTGGGGTTGGCATACCTCGGACGGGGTTAGTAGATACCATAACACGGCGAATGCGCTGTTGAGGGACCCTCCTGTGTTACCAGAGAGATCCAACAGGATCCTCCTTATGCCCATCCTACGGGCCTCTTGTTGGATTTGAAAGAATTGTGGTAGTAATATATCATGAGGTTTGGTGGTATGAGGTGATATCGAGAAGGTAGTAATGACCACCACCATGGCATTGGCCTCCACCCTCCACTTCAATACCCCACCTATGGCCTCCCTCCAGCGGGGTTCTTGTGCTCTACTACTAGCAGCAGTGTCCAAGGCTCCACTGCTACCTCTTACCATCATTGGGTGAGGAATGCTATCATCACTACCATCAGTGGTACCACTACCAGGCCTTCTAATCTTCTTATCGGCTAAAGCGGAGGTGACTCGCCTCCTCCCCTCACCGTCATCATCATCACCATCACCGTTCATACCGTTGACTACCTCCTCGGGTGCAGTGGGGTCGGGCCGCCGTCTAGCATTCTCAAGGACCTTGGTGACTGCACGATCGAGTTGGGGGTCGGCGGCTAGGTTGGTATTGGGAGTATCTGTTAGTGTGTCCATGTATCTACCAAACTTCCTCTTCTCCATATCGATAACATAATCGAATTGCGTATTACGATTGATGAGGGAGTTGTAGACTCTCCAACTGAGGCCATCAGATACTCCCATGGACTCCATACCTTTACTGTAGTCTATCAACTTACCCAGCCACTCGATAGTGTCCGAAGTACCATCTTCATAGACAACCTGGAGTGGGGTGATATCAGCACTACTAACATGATACCAGGCCAAAGGGATGTATAGCGGAGCATCATTAATAAAGAACCAATCATTAATACGCTGATTGACACCTAGATGAAGGCCCTTAAGTACCCCTCCTGTCACCATAGACTCCATCCATTCCAATACCTCCTGTCCATCGATAGTGGCTATAGGTGATAGGTAGTTGTAGTGATGTACAGTAGGCCACTTGTTGAATATCTTACGGTACTCGACATCCAACCCCGACCTCCCTTAGACGTACCTTCTGAGTGCTAGCATGAGGACATGGTCTATCATTACTACTACAGACGGGTTCAAAGCCAACAGGCAGAACAAAAGTGAACATGTTTAATGGACTTTGGTAGTAAGTATGGGCATCATAGAGACTATTAAGGATGTCCATAACCCCACCATGGAAGGGTAAGGCAGGAGTAGGGCCCTTCAAGTACTCCATCCTCCTCTTAGCGGTCATACCCTTAGTCGCTTTAGCCATTTCTTCAATTTTTCTATCAAATATTCCTATCAGATCCACGCGTATATCGTAGACTTTGAAGCCGCAGGTATTGTTCTGAATGGATGTGGTACTATCCTTAGCAATGTCCGTGAAGGCATAGGCCTCAGCTACTCCATACCTGAGGTTATGTAGGGTGAAGAGGGCATCAAAACGGCTGATGGTGAGCTGTGATACACATCGCATCAGGGCTTTGCCCGAGGACCATCTCTCAGTGATGTCATCACGACCGGGTATATCATACTCATTAGATACCCCTTCTAGGCCTGCACAGTAGTCCACAGCATCCTCGGCCAAGTACAGCCTCCCGGTGGATGATGCACTTATACGATTGTTGATGGTCGATGTGGTGTTGTGATGATGATGACTAGTAGGAGGGTCATCATGGCCACAGCCGAGGAGATGGAGGCTGAGGAAGGCTGATAGAAGGATGGATGATAGGAGGCTGGTGATGGTGTCCATTAAGGTGGAAGAAGGCCTGCAAGGAGTGGTGATGATGCAGCCCAGGAAGGCATGAACACAACATACCGGTTGATAGTGGTAGTGTACACACACTGATGAACATGAACACTATCAAACATTAATCCACCTGCTACTACTGCTGGTGGTGGAGGCAATGACAATCAATGGCGTCTTAATAGACGAGAAGGGGCTACAGGTGGTGGCGGTGGTGGAGGAGGAGGCCAGAAGTAGCGCTCCACTGCTGCCTTGGCATCATCGTCCACCTTGGGAGTAGCAGCCTGTGTACGGCAATAACCGAGATGTGGATATTGCGGATTATTGAGATCAGCCTGCCAGTCCCTCGAGGCTAGATCCTCATAGATACCTTGTCGTTGTGTAGAGTCCCTTGGCCAACTATGAATGTGTCTATGACTTGGTATTACATACCATTGGATTGGTAATGCATGTTGGCCTAGGGCACGATGGAAGGCCATATTCCAATTGAAGGTAGCAGTAGCCCTAGTAGGAAGGCAGTGGCAAAGTTAACCCAATCCAGATCATTCAGCTGAGACCACTTAGCCTGACCAAAGGTAGCCCAATGGCCGAGGTGAGCAGCTAGGTTGATCTTAGGCCACATTCTCGCATAGTTCTCGACATTCCCCCCAGTAAAGGCAGACACAGTCATGGGGTGATGGGCCAAGCCACCGAAGGTGTAGGCAGTGGCCTTGCCGTACAGCTGGAGGCCCATGGCGAACATTGAACAGGCTGACCCACACCCACCATCAGTGAGGATGGCTATCTTACTCCAGTAGCCCCTCTGCCATTCAGGATCGATACGACGCTGTATCTCGGCCATCCTAGGCAGGACCTCCTCCCTACAGAATGTCCAATCACCTTTAATAGAATATTCAGAATACTGAGGACCCCATCTTAGTCTACGGGGATGGGTGTACTCTGTCAGCTGGTCAGCCGACTTGCCTGACGATGATGACGCCAACAATTCGTGTGGTAGGAAGGGGTACCATCCCCCAGGTGGGGAGATCTCCTCAGCATGGTCCCCGTGGATGAACTCTCTATTCATGAGTATCCTTTGTACTGCGTATCTTCTCTCCTTCAAGCTAAGATTCTCCAACTCCTCGAGAGTGTCGTCTATCCATCTCAACTCGCTGGAGAAGTCCCCGAAGCCCGGTATGATATGGGAAGCGTATTTGTATAGTATCCGAAGGTCATTGAACTTCTCCCGAAGGAAGGGCATACTGCCTAGGTCCTCCTCACCGGCCGACTTAATACCAGCTGCCACTGATTCATTCCAATGTGAGGCGAAGGATTGAACCCAGAGCTGCCAATGCTGTGTCATATGCTTGGATTGGGGTTGACAGATATCTTCTGGTGCATCTACGAAGTGCCACAGGGCAGCCATCGAGGATATAACATACCCTCCTGAGTTGGCGGAGAGGTCTATGAGTATTCTGGTAACATTCCTACTCCTGGCTGCCCGCTGTACCTCAAACAACACTGGTAGATAGAGGAACTCATCATTAGAAGTAGTAGTGGTGGGAGGTTGGTCTGGTATGAGGAATGTTGGTATTACTACTACTACCACATCTCCATCAATCTTCCATCGTATTGGGCCATTGTAGTTCCAGAAAGCCCCGGCTGCCGAGTGTGGACGACGGCCTACTCCTGCTAGGGACGCCTCATTACCAGACCGACGGCTACTCCGATGGAAATACTTATCATTCAAGCGGATGTTGAGGAGCTCCCCTCCAGCTACTTGGATCGATTCTGCTGCTGCTGGCAGTTGTTGTTGGTGTTGTTTAGCCCTTATGGTGTTGAGAGTATGGATGATGGGAGTAATGGCTTTATCCATCTCTACATCACCACTACTAGAGGTAACATTCCATATGCTAGCCATGTCTCGGTGTAGAAGGTTCCTCTCAATGTCAAGTACATAGTCGAACTTCTCATTAAGATTAACCAAAGCATTGTATGTTCGCCACGACAGGCCTTTGGATACCCCACGACCCCTCCAAGCTAGGGGAGTAGTCTAGGAAGCGGACAAGCCAATTGACTCGGGCCTTCTGACCATTACTGAAGGTTATGTCAATATACTGTTTCTTAGGTGGGCTACGGTATGATAGGGGTATCTGTATAGAGTCACTGACGAAGAATGCTTGATTGATACGTTGGTTGGGGTCAGAGTAGAAGCCCTTCAATGGCCCGTCATTGGATACCATGAATTTGAGCCATTCGATAACATTCATACCATCTATCTCGATAATCTCATCCCCTGAACTACCCTGAGTGGTAGCATGTCCGTATAGCTCGGTGTAGACTACTTCCATATGTAGGTTACACAACCATAGGACCTGTCGATCACCAACAAGATCTGTATCAAAGCATATTGGCAGGGTCCAAGTGAACATGTCCAGAGGGCTGATGTAAAGGGTATGAGCGTCATTCAACTTGTTAAATTCATCCATGATCTCGCCATGGAATTGTAGCGCTGGAATCTTACCTTCTAGGAACCCCTGCCGACCCTCTGCTGTCTTGTCCCCGAGACCATCGGTAAATTGGCGTATCTTATCATCCAGGAACCCGACTAGGTCAACCTTGACATCATGGATACCGAATCCACATTCGTTGGACTGTTGGGACTTTTGAGAATCCTTCGCAATGGCGGTAAAGGAGTACCCCTCAGCCACGCCATAACGTAGATTATGTAGAGTAAACAAGGCATCATGCCTGGTAATGGTGAGGGTATTCAAACACTTAATAACATCCTCACCACTACCCCAACGTACATTACCAAGGCCAGTAGAGTCCATACCGGCTATGATCGACTTATCATTCAGATCAGCACAATAATCATGCCCAACCCCAGCATCACCACTAAATATCCTACTCAATTCCCGTAGTAGTCGTTCTACTAATGGCAGATCCCATGGCCTGTCGCTTGCCAGTATACCTGTGTTGTCAGAGGGGCCACAGCCTAGGAGTAAGAATGATAGGAGGGTGATGAGGGAATAAACCCCATTGTCAATAGCATTCATGATACAATAATAAGAGGCCTGAGATAATGTTCTCACCGGGGATAGAACCCGATACCTATACCGTCATTAACACAGTCCATTCCTTGATCGCAAAGACTTAAGAGAGGTGTAGGGGAATACTAGGCTCAACAGCGCAACATCGATTCCATTTCCCGGTCCCTTGGAAATCTTGCTATCTTGGATCATCTTGCATATCCTCCAGATTGGCGCAGATACGGTGGTTGATGAGGCACTCTATCGTCGTTGTTGCTGTAGTTGGGTATCTTTTTGCATCTAGTAGTACTATGCCTCGAAGGCAGAGTGGTGATTCATCTACTAAGAGTAATAAAGGGAGGAAAGCTAGTACCACACCAACACCAACACCAGGAGCAGCAGAAGGGGGCCTTGGTGCAGTCTTCGCTGCAGCAATACCAACACAACAGGGTACTACTACTATTACTAATACCACCCACCTACTAGTGTCTTGTAGTAGATGTATCACCAGCAGCAGCAGGGGCAGCAGGTGATACTTTTGCTGCCGACTTCCCGACTTTTGAGGAGGGTCCAGCACCTCCCAAGGGGGTCGCCCCTCCACGCAAGGGGTCAGCTAGGACAGCACCACCACCACCTAGACCCACTAATGGTAGGAGGGGATGTTAAGGCTGCTCTTGATGGTTACCAGCAGTTCCAACAATGGCAACCTCGAATGACGATGCCATGGCTCCCTCGAACGCTACTCCTAAGAAGTCCCCACACAGTGATGGTGGTGAGATGGCACCACCTAGTACAGTGAGGTCAGAGGATGATGTTGATGATGCAGCTAAACAGCAGAATGGCACTAGCTATGCTGGTAGTAATATGGCGGTGTGCAAGGCATGGATATGCTTGCCCGACTTAGGTGATGATTTTGAGGGTCTGGTAGGAGATCTCAGGAGGACTTTCATCGGTTGGTTGAAGAAGACTGAACTTCAAGTATGTCCACACTACAACAACACACAGCTGAATGCTCTACTACTCAGTTGATCCGACAACGAGAGGATATCCAGTCGAGTAGACAGGACTTCGAAGATGAGAAGAAACGAGTCTGGGAGCAATTCGTAAAGATGACGCGCAGCTATCCTGAGTCTTACCCTCCCGCTACGTTTAGGTCCAGGAACGACAGCGTGAGGCTGGTAAACAGGAAGAGGATCGTCGAAGGGCTGATTTAGAGATGCAAAATCAGCTAAGACAGGTAGTCATGGTTTAACAAGGTTGATGATAGAGCAGCTTCACCCCCTGCCTCGGGTATCTTGTGTGACGACTCAGGTTGAGATAGAGAGGTCGGATGCGCGACAGAAGATGGCTGATGAGCGTTCACGGTTTGAATCTGAGAGGGAAGAGGCAATGCATGCCTTGTCAGCGCAGGAGGATGCGTATAATAAGGTTAGCTGCAGATGGAGACTACCCTTCCTGAGTTATTATCGAACACTCAGGATAAGTCTTCATTTGATACCGACCGTAGCCGTATAGTGGATCATAGTATGGCCAATGAGTCAATGGTTGCCCTCAATGTTGGAGGTATCCATCTGCTTGTATCGCCAGCCTCCCGATCTGTCATCCATTCGACAGGCACAACATTCGAGACCTCTCGTCAGACTCTTTGCCAACAGGAGGGATCATTCCTAGAGGCGATACTATCAGGCCGCTATGAAGTGCCCAAGGATGCTGATGTACTTCCTGATGACGCACACCCTCTACATCATGGCTCACTCTATTGCTATTGTAGGGCAGAGTTTTCCTCGACAGGGATCCCGAGATGTTCCGACAAATCCTCAATTTTTTAAGAAATCCCATGGTGAGTTGATACTTGCGGAGCGAAGCAGCAACCCCTGTCACCCTATCGGTCAAAACTGTTATTGTCTTAATTTGATACGATTGAGGGGTCACTGCTGAGTGGTCTGTGTCAGTGAGCTGCTCTTCACTTGATTAGTATTTTCAGAATCCTCCATGCCCTCGGGATGCGACAGAATCGATGCTACTGGCCCGGGAGGCGGCCTTCTACGGGGTAGAGAAGTGGCCAGGGTTGCTTGGGGTCGATCGGACTGCCCGTCGCCTTTTATTTTCGAGCGTATCAGTGGACTTTTGGACTTTCTACAGAAGAGCTCACGAGACGCATTTCGCAATCGTTATTTTCAGCCCAGATAGCTCAGTTGGGAGAGCGCCAGACTGAAGATCTGGAGGTCCTCAGTTCGATCCTGGGTCTGGGCATTTCGCCAGCGGTGACGTATCCGTGCTTTTACTGTCTTCAAGATACGCTTCTTCCCGTTCCCCCTTGTTTTCGCTCTCGGTGGCAATTCAGGAAATGAGTATCTGCGCTCGGTGGAGGTGAGTCCCGGATTGCCTTCCGTTTACAGTCTGCCGTATGTCCATCATCCGCGCAGGTCTTAGACTTGGCTAATCAATGTTGGAGACCGTGCAGACAGATGAATACAGAGCGTAGATACCAACGATGAATGCTCCTCTATATCATTGGATGTCTCTTAGGTTCGTATTTTGGTAGTGCTGTGGCGAACTCACGGCTATTCGCTTTCGGTGGGCAGAATCTAGACTACAAAGCCCTCAGTGAGACTGAGGTTTATGATACCCTTCGCGATACTTGGATGCTTGGGGTAAGTCCAGTAGTACTGCTACCACTGTTGTTGTTCTATCATTACTATAACAGGCCTCATTAAACATACCCAGAAGGAACTGTGCAGGAGTATCCCACAACGATGGGAGGATATTCGCCGTCGGTGGTTTCGACGGATCTCACATCCTCTCGAGTGTTGAGGCGTAGGTCTCTTGCCTCTCTGAGGCCAGCAACTACTGTCAACCCGAACAGGTTCGATCCCCGCATGCGTAACTGGATGGAGGTCGCTCCCTTGTCCACTCCTAGATCGAGCTGCTCAGCCGTGTCCACTCCAGATGGGAATATCTGGGCTATTGGCGGTACTTCAGGATCCCGGCTGAGGACTGTGGAAGTGTAGGGACAGAGGATCTCATCTCGAAGATACCCTGTTACTCGTTGATAGTTACGATGTGCGGGCTAATAAGTGGATGCCAGCTCAAGGCTGTGACCTGATTGAAGAGAGATCAGCTGCTGCCGCTGTCAACTATCTCGGCAATATATTTGCCTTTGGTGGTATAGACAATGAACAGAATATTCATTCTACAGTGGAATCATTGAGGGTCTCTGAGATCACCAAAGGATGGTCATTCAGAGCTCAGCCAGGTAATAAGTTCATCTGCTCGAAGATACTCTTCTCATCTTCAATCATGATTCAGCTATCAACCGTATGGATTGTGCGGCAGCAACTTATGGTGATAGTATTCTGGTGGGAGGCGGTCAGAATGGCGAGGTGGGTCCCAATGGGAGAGTCTTGCTTTGCTGATTGACTTTATCATCGTTACACCCAGGTTCAAACCTCGGTGGAGACATATGATCCAGTATCCGATACATGGATGCCTGCTCCACCTATGCTGTTCCCTAGGTATGTTGCTCATACTCACCATCTGCTCATCCCCACCTTCTACTGCTATTCTCAGGTACGGGCATCAGTATGCTGTTGTGAACCTGTAAGGATCTCGGGATGAATTCATCACTACTGAGGGATAGAAGCAATCCCTACTCTTTTTACTATTCTGATATACTTCGCCGCCGGTGCCAGCTAGTCCTAAGTAGATGACTATGCTCCACAATACGCCCTACTCACGCGGCGCAAGCACTATTCACTTACAAGTTTCGAAGTTACTAGTTCGCCTGTGCATTCTGTGTTGTTCAATTATGGAGGTTCCATGAACATTGAGATCATCATGGCTGTGCATCCATTATGGTACCTACTGGTGCTCTCATCGCTGCTGCCACAGCAGATACGCTGTGAGGAAGAGGCAGAGGATTGTACGGTGGAGGCCGAGTCTCAGGGGTAGCGGTGGTACTACAATGAACATTATACTTCGAATACGTTTATCAGATGCCTCTTCTCGTCTATAGTCACAGTCCGACATACCTGTTCAGTAGCTTGCCAGAAGGTCATAACCTTTCACGCCAGTTTAGGTCATCATCATCATACTAGTTTGATAGGCGTATTCAGAGTTACCTAAGACATGCTGCCACATGTATGGTCAACATTGGAGGTGGCAACTACAACAGGAGAAGTGTGATCCTCAGGGGTAGTACTACCTACCCTCTTCAACTCTATCTTCACCCTGTTGTATCAGTGTCGTCCTTTGTCCCGATATGACCACCACGCCCCGAGTGGACCCCTTCGCTGAGTTCGACGCCGCCCCAATCACAACCGCAGCTCCTCCCTCATCGGCACGCGGCAGCTGCTCTGCATACCACACTTTACTGGCCCTGTTGACTCTCTCTATCCCAATCATACTCTACGGCTATTAGCAGATCCCTACATGGTCATGACAATACGCACCAACGTTCGTTGTTCTGGTCATTAGTGAGGAGCTGTTGTATTGCTCGACTCGGTCACTATGTTATGTATTCCCGCACGTCCTGGTAGTTCTGGAGAATTAAGTTTTCACCTTGATGATCCGGCGTGGCCATCCATATGCTATTCTTTCTGGTCATGCCGAGATGACCGGCTCTCGGGCAAGGTCAGTCACTACGTTGGGGCTCATCCGTCATCATTCCATCATCAGGCGTCGGGGTCTGAGAACCGGCAGTGGGTGGGACGAGTCCCCTACTGTCCCTTCGAGGTCTTCTGGCGGTTCGACCGCCGTGGTGTCCAGGTTGGTGAGGATGGAGTTTGCACTCGTGTTGGGTGTTGAATGACGATTAGCGGCTTGTTCGACTTCTCGGAGGTTAGAAATGTTAGGGTAGATAGAGAATTTTGGACAGCTTTGCAGCTGGAAATGATCTGCATCATCCGAGAATCGAACTCGGGTCACAACGATGGCAACGTTGTATTCTACCACTAGACCAATGATGCTGTTGATGGTTGTCGTTTAGCAGCTCGTCGACAGTTTTTTCTTCGATTGTAAGAAATTGCAGCGATTTATCCGTAGTTTTGCAGCATCGGGAGTTCGAACGTACCTGACATGTTATGCTTTTCTCAGCCAGGACTGGTTGGAGAAGCTCACCGCAGTTGAATTAGATGAGGAGTGAGTACTAGTGCCGCTGGCCTCGATCCAACACCGCCGCCCTGTTTCCTGCAGGGATGTTGCCCGCCTAGTACTTGACTACTTTCAAGTCACGGAACGAAGTGCAGCGGCGGCTGAATTCGTGATCGAAGCTGGTCTCACTGACCCTATACCGAATGGTCACCATCATCACTCTCATCATGGTACTGCCTTCGCGGACGCCCGGCGTTCCCCTTATGGCCAACTCTCAGTCACCTCCTCCTCGTCATCCTCAAGCAGCAGCAGCAACGCCACAAGTAACGGCGTAGAGTCTGCAGTCGCTTATCTCCCACCGGGTACACGAGCACAAATTCGGCAGACGTTGATTAATGATGATGATCCCCTAGGAGCAGAGCGCTTGCTAGATGCTCTCGACCCTAAGGTGAACACTCGGTGTACCATATACTGTATCATGGAACATCATTCTTAGATACTCATTGAGAACCCAACAATACATATACGACTACGGATGGCACAGTTGGTTAAATTAGTAGAGTCAACAGCAGCAGACCAACGGGCAATACCTGCTGCAATGGTCCTCAGTCTACCATACCTTATTTCAGCCCCCTGGCTTCTGAATTATTGAAATTCGTACAAGATAGAGTGGCCCCACTGATAGGGAATGATGAGAGTGAGGATGATGATGACTCGACAGAACTGTTGGAGAAGGCGATGATGTTGATAACATTCGGGAAGAGTGCAAGTAGTTGAATAAGGGCCCAGCAATCGGGAGATCCCAGGTTCGATTCCCGCTACTACCGTATTCAGGCATGTCATCGTTGAAAGGCCTCCAATGTAAATTGATGGAGGACCTTGACGCCGCCATACTCCGGCATTTTGATATGAGCCCAACACCACTCCTCACGTCCATTGTGAGGTATATGGCGATGGAACAGGCCAAGGCTGCTGCATCATCAGAGGTGACAAGAGGGAATGACTACGGAGGAAGTCTTCGATCGTCATGCCTACAGGCCAGTGGAGCAGTGTGTGTAGTACCCCAACTTGCTGATGTTGGTGCTGCTACTTTCTCAACGACAATGGCCTCCCCTTCCAGTAAGACAGCTACTAATGGCACTGTCGGCAACAACAACAACAATACTAGGAGGTTATCGACTAGGGAGGTTATCATCAGTGGTAGATGAATAAGGGAAGGAGTGGTATGATCTATCCAGTATGACCACGTTCAGATACCAGTAGTGATGAGGGCGTAGTGCCCTTGGCGACACTACTTGGTGGTCCATCACAGGCTGATGACTCTAGTGATGATGATAACAATCCCTGAAGGGGAGGCTTCATGTTTTGTTTCATACTACTACTATTGCTAACTTATCGCCTCCCCGAGGACTCGTGTTAATCCAACCTTCCAAGTTCCGTCAACCTTTCCTGTTGAAGATGCCGCAGCCGGGGATCGAACTCGGGTCTGCGCGTGCGTGCAAAATGGGTCGCGCGGTCTCAAACCTTCTGCACCGCGTGCGGGGAAGGAAATCAATGGGCCTTGGTTAGTTTTTGCCTAATGGCTCTCTTCAACCTGGTCTGCCTGCTACTAACCTGGGGCCTCGTCGATGCCGCAGCCAAGGTCGATCAGCCAAAGATCGATCAGTTGGCAGATCTGACTGAGGATTCTCATTACAACAACTTCGATCTGTAGCACACTCGATCGCCTAATGATAGCAATGCTGCTGGTCATCAGGTCCGCAGTGATCCGTCTTAATATTACCGGATACAAGGAGTACGCCTTGAAGCAGCCTAAGCCCTATCATATCTTCATCATGTTCACAGCCAACTCTGGTGTATGTAAAGTATGCCCTCACTTGGAGAGGTCCTTCGATAGAGCATCATTATCTTACTATGCGGTAGTAGTGATAGTACTACTCAGCACAACTGTGTTCATGTCGTATACAGGTCGGGGCTCATCACACAGCTGATGTTGTTGATGATGATCCAGTATTCTTTGGTATGATAGACGCTTACTCTAACACGGAGCTACAACGACTACATGAGCTGAAGGCAGTACCATTGTTGGTAGTACTACCATCACCGTGCTGATGCTACTGATGCTACTGCTCCTGTAAGGTACATTTTAGTCACAAATCACAGTTGACTAAGAAGAAGAAGTCCGGCACTCTAGCGATCAAGGCAGCGGATCAGTTCCGAATCTCCAAATATGATCATACTCCTGAGGACTTGCTGGAGTGGATGAACCAGAAAACTGGTCGGGAGGTGAGGGTCTTCAAGACGCCTCATGAAAGGCTATCGGTAATAATAAGTGTTACTCCGGCATCGTCCTTGTATTGACACCTCTACAGAGCGCATTAAAGATGCTCTTCGGGGCCGTGTTGCTGGTGATAGTGGGAATCTTCGGTATCTACAGTGCCCGTACTTGGCCTATCACCTGCGCTGTTGTAGCCCTCTGTATCGAGGTAGTAATAGGGTATGGACCATCATCACTATTATGTTTTTTGTGTATAGTTCGTCTCCATGTCTGGTATATTCTTCAATATACTACAGGGTATGATGATGCAGGGGAAGGATGCTCAGGGTAACCCTGAATGGATCATGCAAGGGGTAGTGCGACTACAGGCCTATCAACAACAGCAACCTTGGTATTTAGATGCGCGGACAGTATCTAGGAGAGGGGTTGGCGGCCTCCTTCATGATGATCACATCAGGGGTTTGTATGCTGATTGCAGTCAGGCTACCCAGCGTTAAGTATTTCCAAGGGAGCAAGAAAGCAAGTGAGTAGCTGTCCTCCTATTGTAATGGTTGTGGTATCGTCAGCCTCTACAGGTAGCATTCAGCTAGTATCGGTAGCAGTAAGCGTCCTCTGCATGTGGGCTGTGTTTGAGATGTATGCAGTGAAAGACTGGATGGTGAGGAGAGCAGGGGGGATAGGCTAGTCGCCCGTTACTGGTGTTATTCATTTCTGCTACGTCGTACTCGCCTCGGCTAGGGGGTCATGATGGCAGCAGGTGGTCTGAGGAGGAGTCCACTGTGGGAGATCTTGTTCCACTAGGGTTCCTGTGAGGTGTGCGCTTCTCATCATGTACATGGTCTCAGGGCGATGTCATCGACTTTCTACCCTCCGGATACATACAAAGAGAGGCTGGGTTAGAGCTGACCAGGGCAACACATTCTGAGCGGAGCGAAGCTTTTCCCAATCGTAATTTTTGGAAGGATGGTCGTCATTCATGGGGGAGGGGTCTGAGTGTTTGAATGCTCTTGGTAGTTTATGGCTGCTCTCAGTGGTTGTTGTGTTGGGTTGAATGTCTCGACGAGGATTCGAACCCATGCCCTTCGGATTGCAGTATTGTTGTTTCTCATGACCATCAGCGCCGAGGTTGATCTCACACCGTCACGATGCTTGTTGATTGATCACTACGATTCCTACACTCATAATTTAAAAGGATATTTTTGAGAGTATCTTGGGGTCGGAAAATGTAGATGAAGTAAAATGCGATTCGAAGTACGACGCTTCGGTCTTGGACTTGACTAAGTACTCTATCATTGTACTATCCCCAGGCCCTGGTAACCCTGATAATGCCGACGATCTAGGTGCCCTTACCAGCTCAATACTAGCAATGTACAGTGGTCGTGCTGATGCCTCATCATCATCACTACCACTCCTCTTTGGGGTATGCCTCGGTCATCAGGCCATAGCTGCTGCCTTCGGTGGGAGTGTTGTACCATCTTGTCCAGCAAGGCATGGCGTCCGTGCTACAGTGGTCTCAGCATCTAGGAGAGAAGGGATCTTCGCGGACATCCCCGCTCAGTTCGCGGCTATACGGTATCATTCGTTGGAGGTGGCAGAGGGCACCCTTCCAGAGTGCTTGGAGGTTCTAGCGTGGTCTTGGGATAAAGTCGACATGGAGGTCGAGAGGCCTCCAATCGATCACGTGATCGATTCGGATAGTCCATCATGGTTACGTAACCTCAGAGAGAGTTATTGTATACGTAAGGAAGGGTCGGGCAGGAGCAGGCGAGTGCTGATGGCTCTGCGGCATCGCCAACTACCGATGTTTGGAGTTCAATTCCATCCGGAGTCTGTGTGCTCCGAGTTTGGTTGGCAGATTTGCTCCAACGTATGTCGTATGGCAAGGGATAGGAAGTTCAGGGTATGTCGGCCAGCAAGGAGTAGCCTCGACCTTCCAAGCCCCCGCCCCTTGACCCGCACAGGTTCTATCCCCAGCACTGGCAACTTGCAGCTATTCTCTCGGAGCTTCCCTGTTGGTGATGGTTTTGATATGCGGACCTTTTTCGAGTCCTTCATCTGCGACTGTAGAGATATTGCGGAGGATGAGCCGGCTCCGGTCGTCTGGTTAGACTCGGCTAAGTCTAGCAAGCACTCCAGTGATGGCCGATACACCTTTATGTGTGGTGGAAGACAGGCCCGGGGATCGAACCTGTGCGTTGTGGATGATAAGCTAGAGCTCCTGTGGGGACCTGACAGCGAACTGAGACCAGACAAGAGCCAGCTGGCGGATCCTGGGAGATCCCTTCGTATTACTCCGAGAATACTGTGATCAACTTCGCGGTAAGGTTGGCGGCCCCCATAGAGGTATCATCCCTCCCTCCATTGATACCTCCCTGTATCCTAGGGACCTTGGGATACGATGGCCAATCTACGGTATATATAGTGAGTGATAGGATACTTGCTATCGATCACTCGATCGATATGGTAACGGCACTGCAGGTAGGTGGTGATGACTCCGAGCGATGGTTCGACTGTGTGGACAAGGCCGTCAAAGAGTGTACATACCTTTGCCACACTTTCTGCCCGACGCCTGTGAGGCCTCTGGAGCTGCGAGTGAGAGACACTCGGGGTTGCTACATGGATAAGATAGAGGCATGTCAACAGGCTATTGCCTTTGGTGACAGCTACGAGCTCTGTCTTACTACCCAGATAACCACCTCTCCTCATGATGGTGGTGATAACACTGTCTGCCCTCTATGTGCCTTCATTAGGTTGAGGCAGCGTAACCCCACCAACTACAGCGCGTTTATGTACCTACCCACTATCGGGTATGTAGCATGCGGGTCACCGGAGAGGTTCTGTAAGGTGGCCGAGGGTTGTGTAGAGATGAAGCCGATCAAGGGTACTCGACCTAGAGGCCAAGATCCTGCGGAGGATGAGAGCTTGGTGGCAGATCTGGCTACCAGTCCAAAGGATTTTGCTGAGAATCTTATGGTAGTGGACCTAGTCCGTAATGATCTCAATACTGTATGTGAGACAGGGAGTGTCCACTGCCCTAAACTGATGAAGGTGGAGAGCTATCAGAACTATCATCAACTAGTCTCAACAGTCTGTGGTCGTCTACCTATCGAGGAGGGGTATCACGCCTCTCCTGTTGCTGCCTTGAAGGCACTGTTCCCTGCTGGGCAGCATGACTGGTGCCCCGAAAGTGAGAGCCTGTCAGATCCTTGACAGCTTGGAGAGTGGGCCTAGGGGCATCTACTCGGGGCGCCATCGGGTATGTAGCACCACTAAATGACTCGGCTGACTTTGCAGTTGTGATACGGACGATCGTCTTCTGATGGTAGTACGATTACAACAGGGTGTGGAGGTGCTATCGTAGCTGGGTCGAACACAAAAGAGGAGTGGGATGAGGTCCTAGTGAAGGCCCGACCCCAGCTTTGGTCCCTCACTGGTCACCACGTTATGCTCACTACGGAGGTGGGAGTGAAGACAGTGATCCATCCTAAGGTCTCCTGCATGACACATCTTAGGTTGTTTCGAGACGATGTTGTTAAAGTGTGGTACGATAGAGTTCCTGGACTACCATGCTCAGAGGTTTGCCGCTAGTGCTGCTGCCCTCTGGGGGGTACCCCGGGATGAGGCTGAGGCTGCTTTCCGAAGGATTCTCAAAATACCAAGCTTGTGGGGGTCATCGGGCCCAAACGGTTGAGGTTGGAGATGAATTCTGAGCTGGTGGAGGAAGGGTGGAGGTGTGATGAGTGCCCCTTGCCTGTGGCCACCCCACAACCCCTACGCCTCTCCGATACCGCAGTGGACCACTCGGACCTACGACTCAGGCATAAGACTAATGACCGGAGGGTGTATCCCACACAACCTGACCGTCTACTCTACAATGAGCGTGGTGAGGTCACTGAGACGGCCATCGCTAATGTAGGGGTGAGAAGGGAGGATGGAGTGATTATCACACCGGCTGGGGACTGTGGCCTTCTACCAGGCTGCTATCGTAGATGGCTACTGGAGACAGGCAAGGCGGTGGAGGGTATCATCACACTAAACATGCTCAAGGGGTTTGTGAAGGAGGGCCGTGAGATTGTGGTAGTAGTATTGGCGGCTCCGTCATGCACCTGAGTTGATCTTCTTCTCAGTGCTTCAATAGTGTCCGCGGCATCTGGCGAGCTCAAGTCCAAGTCTAGTCAACAGAGTTTTATCATAATCATGAATGATCACTGCTGGTGCTGGTGGTGTTAGTCCACGTCCAAGTGATGACGTTTCCTGCACCATCCCTTCGTCTTGTATACCACCCTGGGCCTATCTCCCGTCAGTTTTTGTAATACTCTTACTAAAGGTGATGTCATCCAACTTACCAGTGGCCCCTCCAAAGTTCGATGAGGCATCTCTAGAGGCAGAGCTCCGGAGCATGGGCCTGGATGATGCTGATGGTGGTGGTGGTGGTGGTGGTGAGACCCTCTTCCGGAGGGGTAATACTGATAATGACATCACCAACTTGATGGCCTCTGCATGCGCCTCTGAAGGTGATCATACCTAGGCGTAAGGGATAGGGCTAGCTATGCTCAGTCTGTAGGTCAGCGGCCAGCGGGCTTGTCATGGGCCTCTTCCAACGACGGCAGTCTCAACGACCCGACCCTGTTGAAGGAGTTGGCTGCTATGTCCGAGGAGGAGGAGGAAGATCCTGAGGAGGTCGATAAAGTCGTGCAGGCTGCCATGTCTGGGGAGGTACTAGGAGGTGCCCCTACATCCGCCCTGACTCCCCCATCCATTGTCATCAGGATAGGTTGTCGAAAGCGTCCAAAACCCCCACCGGCCCCACGAGTGATGAGCTCATGGAGTCCTTAGGGCTTCAGGATGATGATGCAGGAGGAGGACTGGATGGTAACTGAGCATGCCGCCTTGTTGCCGTTATCGTCTTAGTTGTAGGTGGTGGCATGGCAGTGGTGGAGGCTGCTGAGCCCCATGCCTGCGAACTGTTGGTCAGCCTTGCGGTCATGGAGTGGTACCTCGGAGAGGATGCTCCCATCCTTCTCACTGATGAAGAAAAGGAGGGTGAGTGGGGACCATCGACTACACCTAGTGAAGTCTTCATCAGAGCTTAACCTACAAGTCCGGACCCTCGACCCTGGACGCTCAGTCCGGAAGGCTGTCCTCGGAGAAGTAAGGTGCACATGAATCTGCTAACCCTTAGCGCTACTGCTGCACCTGCAGATACGCTGAGAGGGTGGAGGCTCGGATCACAGCGGATGAAGCTCTCCTAGAACACCTCGGCGTGGCCGATCGTGCGATAGTTGAGAAACGTATAATGATTGCCAAGAGTAGGCCGTTACTGCCGCTTGTTGTTGCATGGTGGCATGCTGCGGCCTTCGATGCAGATGAATTAGCGAGTGATGGGAGCGGAGATGATGATGGCGAGGACGAGGAGGGCAAGTATGAAGAGTATCGGACAGTAGTGATGAGGAGATTGAGGGAGTACCAGAGAGGTGCCGCTGCTTTGGCTGGAGCTGGCGTTACGGAAAGAGCAAGGTGGACCAAGAATGCAAGATTCGGCGTGGGAGTATCCATTCTCTCTAGGGACCTGCTACATTCGGCAGTTGAGCTTAAGGAGACTTCTGGAGGGCGGAGCGAAGCAATGCCGTTTGGCTGTGAAGGAGGGAAGGGTAAGATGCGTAAGAATGCCTTCCGTCGGACTCTACGCCCAGTAGGTGGCGCCCTCTCTGACTGATGAGATTCTCATGGGGCAGTCGGAGGTGGACCGTAGAGCGGTGATCGATCAGTTGGAGAGGAGGCTGCGAGAGGCCTCTCAGGAGCATAAGGAGCATGCACTCTTCTGTTTGAAGTAGTACCGGCGAGGTTACCGTTGGTGAAGCTAGAGATGTTGTGCAGGCTCTCCCAGTCACCCGACTTACTCGACCCTCCGGCCCACGGACAAGTTCCGAGACGCCTAGCAGCAGGCAAACAGAAACCTGAAGAGGCGGATGCGATCAAAAAGTTGAAGGACGAGGCCGTGGTAGGATACTCTAACCTAGTTCGTATCTTCCAAGGTCGACCTGTGGATACTCTGCAGATGCATAACACTCTTCGTAAGAACGCTGAGGCCGAGATTGCCTGGCTCCAAGATTCCAGAGCAGACCGATGGCAATTCGTGCCAAATGGTATGAAAATCTTTGCTGTGCGCAGAGCATCTTTGGTTGATGGTCATTAGAGCTTGAGAAACGGAGCGTGAAGTATACCCGATTGAATGAAGATGAGGATGTTGAGGAGATGGGGCATCTGAAGGTGTCGTTAGAGGTAGTATCCGAGTTGCTCTCTGCTGCTGTCACTCTCGTTGCCACCACCACCCACTCTGGCTGAGTAACCCTAGTAGATACCGTCGGAGACAATGAGGTGTCTTAAGGAGTGGTCAGAGGACTACCCCGTGCATCTTGAGGTCACCATCCATGGGCTACCTAGTGCCTCGGATCCATACGTCTTCAACATGGGAGTTGTTGGTAGTGCTGGCCATGATCTATGGGTTCGCTGCTCATGGCCACTTTTAGGGCAGCACTTTGGATCATGACTTTGATTTCTCACACATGCGGCAGACGACAGTAGAGAGGGCATTTGGCAAGGCAAAGATTACTGTCAAGGTGAGCTCTCCCGTATCTTCCTCGCTCAACCAAAGATACGCCCCATTAGGTTTTCCGGCAGCGTAACGCTTTGGCCAGTTTGTTCGGCAACTCGCTGAAGGAGATCGGCAGTACCCCGAGTTCGCTGAAACTGGAGGGACTCCAAACTCAGACACACCTAGAAGGAGAGTAGGAACTCTATCTACCTCTTTTAAGGAGTGATACGCTCTCAGCTTGGTCCTAGCCCCCCACACTGGGGACACCCCTGAACCGAAGAGGTCCAACAAGAGGCGCTCATCCATCCAACCCATCATCAAGGTCCTCATCACCTCATCATCGGGCTGCAAGTCCAGTGGTAGTCTACAGGTTCGGTGTCGTCTCCGAGCCCCAGCCAATCGATCCTCATGGTTGACTATCAATGAGTATACCTATTGCGTCCTGCCTACCCCACTGCCTCCGACCATCAAGGACTTTACTCTGAGCAATGAGGCCCAGGATCAAGAGGATGTGGAGGAGGACGATGATACACAAGGTTGGGAGTGTATCTCTTCGGAATGCCGCCGCTCCAGGGTATAACCTCAGAGCCTTGCCGCCGTGTCGTGGACCCACTGGTATCCCCACTGGATCCGTCACTATGGGTATCAGTGGAAGCCATAGAGGAAAGGCTTCAACAACTAGCTGATGATGAGGAGGAGAAGGAAGGCCTCGAGGCTCGATGGGGTAACCTCGTTGATGAGGTACCGCCGGAGCTGGTCAGCTCTGCAACGCACTCAGTGGTCCTCAGATCCAGTCGGGTGCTCTATCTTTCGACGATTATGTCCAGTCGATGAGGAGGAGTGTAGAGAGCGATATCAAGCTAGCTATACAAGTAAGGGAGTATTGTAGCCTCTGTCATACCACATCACCACCAACTCCAGTTAAAACGGCTAAATCGGACTCATGAAGCGGCAGTTGTCTACAAGCGAGCCAAGGTTATGAGAGAAGCACTACAGGCTGCTGCTGCTGCCGAGGAGGACGTGGAAGAGGAGGGAGTATAGGTGGATCTCTGAGTGACCAAGTTTTCCTATTTTACATTTCTAATGACCAGTTTCTCACCACAAGTTCGAATTTCGTGGCGCGTGACGTACATCGTTGTTGTTGTTATCACCAGCATCTTCAGCGTTACCTCTTCCCTCCTCCCTGATGCCTACGTCTCCCTTCCCCCTCGTCGTTCGTCGTCCAGAGGCAGTAGTCGCTCTCGTTCGAGGTCCTATAGCAGAGATAATAGACGGTACGAGAAGAGGGATGAGCCTTCGAGGAGCAGGTCTAGAGGTAGTACTCACCAGTCCTTGGGGTACACCAGGATGGTATATTTTTAGATGCTGCTCGTGGTGGCGGTGATGGTGGTGGTGAGAGGCCCTCGCGAGGAAGGGAGCTACAACGAGGGGGAGAGCTGCAGCCTCATCGTCAGGAACCTGGTAAGGGGCATGTATTGGGGTATGGACGTAAGAGGCTATCTGTGGTCTCAGAATTATGATACCTCTCCGCAGCATGTAAGAAGCCTCTTCAGTAGATATGGCGAGATAAGGGACGTGTACCTCCCATTGGACTACAACACTGGCAGGCCTAGGTGCTCCTCCTCACACTCCGATAATCATCGCTATTCTCCCGCCAACTGCTGCTGTCTTCCCTCTTCAGAGGTTTCGGCTTTGTGGAGTTCTGTGATCATCGTGATGTGTTGGAGGCGAAGAATGCTATGGACGGCAAGGTTGTTGATGGCAATGCTATTCGTAGGGATCTGCTCAGCCGCCTGCCGCCGCCGCTCTATTCATCGTGGTCTCGGCGCATGTTGAAGCGTATTGAAATCTCAGGGTGATGATGTGATGATGGTGATGATGTGGGTAGAAGAACTTATCGTCTTGTTCCGATGATCATCAGCATGATGATGATGAAGAGGATGATGAACTTTAGTCGATGATCCCTTATTGGATGATTCAGAAGTTGATATCGCCCAGCGCGGTCGGAAGTCCCCACATACGATGAGGAGGCTCATCAGTCGCAGAGGAGGCTATGGCAAAGGCAAAGGTTACTACGGTGGTGGAGGAGGAGGATACGGGTAGGACTACCATCCCATCATCTTTCTCTTCACTTCAACTTTCTGCTAGACGTGGCGATAATTACAGTGGAGGTTATGGTGGCGGGTACAGCCCTCGAAGACGTAGTGATGATGATTACTCCGGAGGGAGAGGCTATCGAGATGAGTATGGCCGAGATGACCGTCGAAGCTCTAGAGGGCGTTCAAGGAGCTACAGCCGCGATAGACGTTAGAGAGGTACTAAACGAGAGGTATGAAGGATGGAGTGACTCCGCATTCTATGGTGACAGGTGATGGTAAGTTCCCCTTGGAGAAGGGTTGAAGCTCCCTAGATGATGCTGATAGTGAATTATGATCATCTCTGATGAGATGAGTACCGTTATATGAGAATATCCTTGCTTCTTGTTGCGTTGGGTGATCCATCGGATTGTCCTCTTATCGACGACTTTCATTATGCTTGACAGTGGTACCCGAGGTTAACCACCAATGCCCTCGTCGTCTAGATCCTCCAGCAGGAGTCGTTCCTTATCCGCCAGATCGGACTCCCGCAGCCGTAGTGCCTCCAATAGGAGAGGGAGGAGCGAGTCTCCTAGAGAGCGTCGTGACAGTGGTAGTATCATCAGTATGGGCTGAGACGCATGACACTCACAGTGTATCATCACCCCTCGCGAGCAGCGTTTTGTATTCTGAGCAAATCCGCATGAAGACTGTGTCCTCAAATTTGTACTACGTTAAGGCTCTCGGATGATCGGTTTTTTTACTGCATTTGGGCGATGCTTTGCCTGTGCTATTTCTAGGTGACGCGGAATCTCCCCGTGGCGGTGCAGACCCTGCGCCCCGTAGACGTGAGCGTAGCCGTTCTCGAACCCCTGGCGGAAGGGGTCCTTCCAGAGAGACCTCGTGTAGTCTTCTCACCAGGAATTTGGTAATATCATACTATCCTAGCGCTGTATTTACTCGGCTTGTTGCTGTCACAGCCCTACGACTGCAATCCGATGATGCTGCGTGAGGCCTTCGAGAAGTATGGCGAGATCCGTGATGTCTACATACCTCTTGACTACTACTCGAGGCGTCCAAGAGGCTTTGGCTTCGTTGAGTTCTCGGATCCAAGGGATGCTGATGAAGCGAAGGCAGCTATGGACGGCAAACGTATTGGCGGCAATGCTATTGGTGAGTCCTCACAGCCGACTGCCTTGATGATAATACCTCCCTTGTCAGAAGTGGAAATCGCTAAGGAGAGGCGGAAGTCTCCAAAGACCATGAGAAGGATGGATGATGACTACAGAGGTATGTGCCTACCATCCGGTCTTGATGTAACCATTGGAATGGGGCTCAGGTCGGAAGGGAGGTTATGGTGGTGGCGGCGGGTATCGCGATGACTATTACAGAGGCGGTGGAGGCGGATACAGGTTCGTTTGTACCACTATTGGGAGTGTATTGAAGTGGTTCTCGTAGGGAACGTGATTATTATGGTGGCCGCGGAGGCGGCAGAGGAGGCAGAAGTCGGAGTAGAAGCTATGATCGTGACGATAGGTGAGCTGATGGTTTCTTGGCCCTCGTTCGCTTCAATATGGCGGTACGTGATACAGGGGGGGATGAGAAGGAAGATAAGGAGAAAGCTAGTGAAGGCTGCTCCCTTGAGAAGGGTCGAGTCGAGAATCCTCCCGAAGCCACGTTTACTACAAGGCTTGTCTGGTCGAGTCGAGAAATTAGCGCCACTTGCCGAGTATTTACCAAGTAGAAGTCGTCTCAAGTTGAAGTCTCCTCCTCCTCCTTATCTCCTACTGCCCCTCCTCCGAATCTCTTGATTTCTGGAAGTCATGGCGGTAAGAAGCCAGCAGCATAGAACATCTCTTACCCACTCGCCCCCACCTAGTTAAAGTTGAACATTGTGAAGACACGACTCGCTTGGCCGCAACTCATCTCATCCTTATGCTTCAGACGATCGAGATCCCGTGGTCGCGGCAGATATTAGAGAGGGTATGATCAAGGACAGTGGTGGAGGACTACAGCGTCAGCTATACCTCAATGACAGATTATGATGATGAATTGCGATACCTTGCCGGTTTTGAGTTAGTTAATAGCATTAATACATTACTACATGCAGTCACAAGCATTATGCGGAAATGGTCGCAGCGGCACTAGTTGATCATCCGTGGACTTCATTCGTCAGTAACCCTCATCATGTACAACATGAGCTGATAAAGAAGGCTGAGATAATGCCAAGAGATGAGTCTCCCTTCACCACCCAAGCCTGGTGTGTGCTATTCATTGCAATCATGTGCTCAGTAGACAGCAGCATCTCCTCAGGCGGACCACTTAATTTCGTAGTCTCGACGAATATATCAGACGACAGCTTCGTGTGCGACTCACCGACGATTACCGCCCACCATTGCTGTGGATCATGCGGCTGTGGTAAGCAGGCGGGGCGAGCGAAAATCACATCCCCTATTCTGCACGTATGTGACATGACCATCTCCCTGTGACAGCAGAATAGGCCTGCAACTCATCATTCCTGCCAACGACCCCAATGCAAGCAAACTCAGCCCGAAAGGCTGCAGTACCTCTCTTGGTCGTTCCGATCTCTGCACGAGCTCGTTAGCCATCAGCATGGCATAAAGACTTTACTTCAAGTTGCTTGTAAATCACACAAGCTTCAAGACCATTGACAACAATTTGAATATGATATGCCACCTCAGCTATCTCGAAGATTTCATCCAGTATCCAATGAAATTGGTTCGGATGTAGCGTATGTATCATCATCGGTGGAATAGTCGTATAGACAAATGTTGCGGTCTAAGGTTAAACAAAGACAAGCATTAATGTCCCCGAGAGGCACCCTTCTGGCGCGATTTGGCGGAAGAGTGGTATGACGCAATTTTTGTCTTCGAATTGTGTCATCGCATGTCCTCTTATCTCATCCGCATTCCACACTACACTGGTGTCTGCATCTTCGGGAGAACATCACTAGCGGGGGTTTTGGGGTGAATTGCCTCTCTTGGTGGCGAAACCCGAGGCGAGCGCAACGGGATACCGCCATAGGTGTCACCCGTCTGTTTAGGGAATGGTGAAGCCGGCTCAATAGGACCCGAGGGGAAGGTCTATCCCGGCGTGATGATACCCGGTGGTAGCAATGGAGGTGTACCTGATTCCTTTCCTGGGGCTTTGGCAAACACACCCCATCCTGCATTCCGCTTCGCGAGGTGAAGAAGAGCTTCTGAGAGAGTGAGCATTCGTACGTGACGTTAGGCCAGTGACAGACGTCCATGTAAGAGTGCTGGACGTTACTCATCCTGACCGAGCTATGATCAAATGGGATGCGAAGTTCCGCTTGGGCCCACCTTTGGGAGAGGAGAGCGCGTGAGTTGCCGTGGTATCTTCGGTCGACGATGTGATGAGGTAGGCCTGCTGAGACGCCAGCAGAAGAGGGACTTGGCAGCGGTGATGGCATTGAAGGTGGCAGCAACGAGCTGCCGGGGGATCTCAAGCCGATCGGGGGCGAACTACCGGTCTTCCAGAAGTTCTGCTCGAAACTGAATAGACCCCACATGTGAGGAGCCACCGTTGGTATCCCCGTGCGTGGATCTTCATACAGGTATAAAGTTACTGTCAATGCTGGTGGTGGGCACCCTCTTGATGAGACTTTACGGATGAAGGTATGCTACTTCGGTGTTGATTATGATGCATGTGGCAGTATCCAGGCTGGTATCTATCGAGTCATCATGCTGGGCCCCAACCCCGCACGGCTGCATGCACGGCAGCAACTGTGCTCATGCAGCACAAGTGAGTGGATCCTGCTGCTGCCGTAGAGAGGTCCTCCCTTCCAGGTCCTCTGCCACCCATCACACGGAGTTCGGGCCTACGCAGGAGGGCATCATCATACAGCTCCGCATCCTGGCATTCACAGCCACCTCCAACCTACAGGGCCCAGGATGAGCCCCTTCACGACCCGGGATGAGGCCATGCTCATCTCTCCCGAACCACTTCATAGAGCTGTGTAAAACAACCACTCACGAGTCACCGTATTCAAGTCCCCTGTGTAGGGTAACGCAGAGCCCGCCGGGGACAAGCTATGCTCAAGCGTCCTCTTTTGCTGGGAAGGGTGAGGCCTACAAGGGGGGTCATGCTGTCGATGCTCCCTCGGGTGGCAACTGTGGATGCCCGGGGCGATTTGGGGTTGGGGATCCTCCAGAGATGGGCTCCAATTTCATGCCACCAACTGTGACCATCCAGAAGCTATCGCATTACAATGATTTCTTCTACGCTGTATGTATCGAGTTCTCTCAGGTGGTGGTGGTGGTATGTGCGGTGACAAGGTGGACCCCCCAGCAGCAGAGACACCATGCTTCCATCCCCCATCAGTGACAATTCATAAGGCTGAGGAGTACATGGGCTTCTTGTGATGCCCTCCCGAGTGTCGTTACCGCAGCATGTTGGTTCAGTGCGTTTAAGTCCGTGGTGTGAGTGCCTTCGTATGAGTTGGTGAATTGCATTGCTTTCTTTATATCAACCTACTCGAGGACTCAAACCGGCAGGTTACTATGCAGAAACGGCATCGGAGAAGAAAGCCAACAACACACATGAAAATCTTCTTAGCCGCTCGCGTGGGGGAAGGATGGTTGACTGAGCATGGACCTGTCACGAGAACGTTCAGTACCAGAGTAACTCGTGACCATACCAGTCACAGTCTGGATCTGGAGATCAACTGTTTCGATGGTACGGGAGGTTCTCTCTCTGCTGTCTCCAGAGCTGCTCCCTTCATCGCTTTCATATTGCTCTCAAGAGCCTTCCCGACCCACGCAGTGAGCTCCTGTGCTCTCGAGTTGGACAACAGTGCATCAACCTCATCTCTCGTAACGAAAACTAGAGCATCGATATCCTTCGAGGTGCGCAGTAGGAACTCTCTCGAGAACCTGTAACTTGACGCCTGCGCCTTGCCTCAAGTACATGCCTCACTCATGAGTCGCCGTAACCAGGAGCTTCCCATCCGGGGTTCTATGCATCTGACTGGGCTGAAGGTACCACAGCCCCAAAGCTAGCTTACCCCGCCCAGGTGCTGAAAATCAGCTCATACCGAGGCAAACTCTGCGCCTTGCTTACCACTCTTCCCGCTGCTACTACTGGAGTTGAGCTCCTTCGGAATATTGAGGACAACATCGATGTGGTAGCCAGATCGGTGGACCCAGCACGAGGCCTTGCAGTCCGGTATGCAACATTCGAATAGAGTGGCAAGCTTTGAGCAATGCTTGCGCCTGAGAGAGGCGTAGTGAAGATGACACCTGCCTTTGAGCCTACCTCTGAGTCTCCTCATTCACACTGAATGTATTCATTCGCTCAGTGCTCGTCAGCAACCTGTGCATCACCGACCGCGCCTGAACCGGGGCGTCGGGAGTACCTGAGCTGAGAGTGCAGCTGACCTCGAGGGTGAGCTGCTCGACACCCCTCAAGGACACCATCTGGGCCACTTGTACCAACTGGCGAGCGGTAAAGACCTCCTCTTTATCAGGTAGTATAACGTTAAGTGTCGGATGCGTGAAGATGAACTCCACCGCAGTAGCGAACTCCCTCCTGTCACGAAGCCTGAGAAGCGCGGAACTCGAGCCTCGACTATCGAACGACTGATTACTCATGCGTCGTGCCAATAGCCCACACGGCGCTGCAGAGGCCGAGCATACGAGGTTTGATGAAAGCGGGCGCGCGTTGCTTGCTCCTGATGAAAATGGCTTGCGACTTGCCGTCTATCAACTTGGCGATTTGAGAAAGGGTAGTCTCGAAGAGCTCATCGCGATGACGATGATGATGACGCGTAGACGAACCGAGCTCCTTCGCGGCCTCCAGGGTTACCTCTGCACTCTGTACAGAGTGACAGCAACGTCTTCACAGGCAGTGGTTATGGCAGCATGCCTGCTGCTGACCACACTCGTCATGAACTCGCTGAAGGCTGCATCATCAATGTTATTGTAGGCCAAGGCCCTCGCTATAGAGAGGAATGAGGGGCCCCTGTTCCAGGCCCCTTTGAAGGGTCTCAGGCCCTGCTTCTTCATGAAAAACTCCCGTATCCAATCAGAAGAGGTCACAGCGTGACGCAGGGAACGAGCCTCTCCTCGTCGTTGTTCGTGAGTTGTGAAGATGAGGTCGGCAAGGATGCGTAAACCCTCCGCGCTGTGGGAGGCGTCTCTGAGCGCTGCATCAGCTAGTATCTTCTCCGAGAGTGATGCCAAGCATCCCTTGGCTCCCTTGGCGTATTGGACGCCCTGGGAAGTTCTTCGCCACCACAACTGCTGCTAGTGTGAGGATCTCGTCAAAGGTCATGCCAGGCAGGGCAACCAAGGCAGACTCGCAGATCAAACTTGCCGAAGCTGCCCTTTGTAGCCCGACCGGAAGACTGCCTTGTTCACAGCAACCAGCGTGCCTTCTGGCAAGGATGTGAGGTCTACCTTCATGGCCTTGTCGACCACTTGGGGTGCGTTTATTCCAGTGGCTTCAGTCAGAGCCGCCAGGCAAGCTAGAGTAGAAGAGGGTGTCCATGCGTGATGAGACCTTAGACACGAGCCTGTCAGCCAACCTGAATGGTTCAAGGTAGATAAATAAGATGAAGCGAATTGACGAGAGGTTCTACGCTGAGCAGGCACCGCAGCTATCTTGCCCGTCGGGAACGGACCGGACAAACTCCTCCACCAGAATCTGTACCGTACTGTCAGAAAGGGTGTCGGCTTCCCCAGTAGCGGCGGCAAGAAACCTCGCTATCGTCGAGAAAGCTGAGAGGTCGTATGAGAGGGCTGTGTATCGATGGTAGGGAGCACTCACGGTGGTCCGCATCAAAGCGAGGATTAGCCTCCCGCAAGTATCGTATGAAGTACACGACGAACTCAGGATCGGTAAGAGTATCTGAGCAGGGGGGTAGAATATTAGTAGAGGTGGGATATCTCACTCTGGGCCAGACTAGAGAGGGTGGTGAGCTCAGCAGGGCGCCGTAGGGCACACAATATCCATGCCAAGTGGAGGATATCAGTAGACGAAGGAGGGCTGCTGTTCAGGAGCTTCACCGTCTCTGAAATGATGTCATACGATACACGGAAACGCTTCAGCTTCCCTCGTCCTGGGGTATCTCCAGGCGTGCTCATGAGCAGTTCACGACTACTAAAGCCGATCTCCAACATCTCATGAACGCTCGTGCAAATCGGCAGGGATTGGTGCACTTATCGTTATGGCGGCCGGAGTGTCGCCACTCGTGATCTATATGTCGTTAAGTGGCGTTTGGCCTTCGTGGATGCTGTTGTATAAACCGAACTCCTGTCAGTTGTGTGCCGTTGGTGTATTGTTGAATTGCATATCAACCATTCTCAGCATGACTCTGCCACCACCGTTGCTGCCGTTTGACACGGACGTGAGCTAGAAAGCAAGCTCTTATGCAAACCTCACCCCGGATGAGCTTATCGATAGTTGCATCCGCAATGCCATCAGGTCGTTGGACCACTAGCCGGAGCATGTGTAAATTGTCGGCAAGCCGCTGCTGTGTCGACGTTGCTTTGACCGACTTCCGGGTGGAGACAATCTGGACAGCCGACAAGTGTACCAGCGGACGTCAGTCACACTACTACCCGCATACATTGGAAAATCTATGCGCAAATTGATGCTGCGAAGTGTCCAATTCCAGGATATGAGGAGAGACTGTTGCTGGGGCAGTTGGTGTGCTGGACAACCTGAAGGTAGCGGAGTTCTGAGTAGGGGTGTAAGTGATGGTAGCACCTCCGGGCTAGAACCATCGGTGGCCGTGTCATCATCTCCCTGTCCGATACCGACAGAACATGACGCGACAACATCATGACCCTCATGAGAACTACAAGTACCGCGGATGCAGTGAATGGGAAAGCATCGACCGTAGTCGAACCAGGGGGTCTCGAACACGCCTATAACGCCCCTGAGCTGCGTTCTGGGTTCAGACAGTTCTACAGTCAGGTCGGTATGTTCATCAGAACACACGCGGCTTGCACCCTATGCCATCGCTTCGTCTGTTCGGGGACGTGTAAGTGGTACCAGCGTGAGTACCACTCGAGTTGCTAGGGGGCAAGCACGTTGCATTCATCGTAGTTAGTTTGCTTTACTTCATCGTCATGCTGCGTGTACGGAAATACGCCCGTTGAGGTGGAGATTGTGAACTCAAATACGTTCTCTTACACCCTCGAGGCTACACAAACCAGTTCTGACCTCAACAACCCCAACGATCATCAAAACCCTTCGTAGTGTTCCAGCCGCCGCTGCTACTGCCGCTACTACCAGCACTAACTCAACACAACATCAAGAAGACTTCCCTCTTACTATACAAAGAGTGCGCCAAAGATACTTCCAACTTAAACTGTGGACTATGAACAAACAGAGTGAATGACGATGAACCCAAGCAGGGAACGCTGATTCAATTCATCTTCTTTTTGCTTCCCAAACTCGCCCTCGCATAACCGTATACGTCATTACTCCTCAACAAACCAGCCGCTACTAGTCTCTTCAGACGGACCTTATCCTTGTAGTCGCCGTCAATCAGCGGAATACCAATCTCCTTGCCGAGCAGCTGGCGCACTCTCTGAGAGAAATCCTGAGGGTTCTCTCCCTGCTTTGGGAGCCACTGGTGCCATAACGTGTACGTGCATCCTTAGTGTACGGCTGAGCCATCATACCAATAACAAACGTAATGATACTCCCATAGGACCAGTGAGGATCAAACATTTGACCTCGGACAAAGTCGGGATACCAGACAGCAACCGGTAGAACGGTTTTGCCAAGGCAGAACGCCCCAGTATGGAAAGTTATCAAGCCCGTACCATTCGACGTCGTGCCCTCCGGAAACAACAGCAAAGGCCTCAAATCCTCAGGGTTGACCACGTGAGCTTTGAGGAAGCTCCGTCGTTGGTGTAGACTTCTTACCGACCAATCGATTAACAAATATGCAATCCAAATATCGCATGCAGTCTCCGATGAGAGGAGCCTTTTTGAGAGGAAATTTGCCAACGAATGCCGGCAGGTAAACCGAAAGAAGATAAAGTACTTCTACAAAGCTGATGTGATCCGCTACGATCACGTGGGACTTATTCGTGAGCTCCTCAGGTTTTGGTGCCGCCGGATCTGCACTGAGTTCTGGAATAACGCCGAGACAAAACACCGCGAACTTGCCCCAAAACCTCATCGCACCGAAGGCCAGGACGTCAGAATGCGTAAAGTGTCCGACATAGAAAACGAGACCAGCAATGAGCATACTGGTGGCGAAGAGGAACAGTCGAATTGGCACCAGAACTACCCCGAGTACTACGCTCCGTACGAAGTAAAACCTCGACATCGGGTATCGTAGGAAAGGCTCGGCCTTCCGCAGTACCTCTGGGACGTCTGCCTTGGTTAGCGGCGGTTTCGACGACTCCGGCATTTGAGTTCAGAAGTCCCTGCATGACATCCCTGCATCATCACTATAGAGGCTGAACCCAACAAAATGATGATTAAGCATGATACGGATTAATTACTACAGATCCTCATCGGAATCGAAATCATCTAATAAACTTGCAGTACCATCCGTGTTCCGACGCATTACTCTGTAGAACTCATCAAAGGAAATGCTACCATCCCCTAAGGTGTAGCCATCCGACTAGATCGATGATAGGCCGCCACTACCAGATCGATCAGCTTCCTCTATCATCTCCATCAACTCATCATCTGGTATGTTCTCACCCAGCTCTGTCGAAACTCTCTTCAGACTCCGGAAAGTTATTTTACCTGCGCCCAACTGCTCGGTGTCCCTCGATAACTAAGTACAAAGATCGCGGATTTTACCCTGTCACAGATTCCGATGTGATTGCTACGGATGGACTATTGGCGAGTGTTACGATATTCAATACCAGATCACGACCACCAAAGGCCCAGAGTTGCTGCCTACTGCTGCTACTACTAGTCCCGCTGTCCATACACACGGCGTTACAGGACCTGGATCTGAAGTGCACTACCAATGTTATCTTCATCGAACAGCTTGAATATCTTCATTATCTCCTCTCGTGAGTCTTTACTGGCCTGAGTGATGTGGTATGACGGTGGGTACGTGTTTCCTCGAGTTCGCTGTTGATTTAAAGGCCACTCCAATGAAGGCACCAGCTTGGAGAGAGCAGCTTGCACACTCAGTGGCGACATGATGATACGCTACACACGAACTTAAGAGATAGCAGACGAGTACACAGGGGGCCACTTGTCCCGACAGCACCATCTTGAACGCTGTCGTCTACACTGACAATCGAGTGACGCTTGCTCATGTCCGAACCCATCATAGCAGTTGGAACGAATGCGGGTGAGACGGCGGTACGAACCCTGGACGGCCATTGAGATGCCCGACTCCTAGCTCCCTAACTAATTGCAGTACTCTGTTTAAGCATCGTGCAGTACAAAAATTTCACAAAAAAAGATGGGCTGGCTACATTCCCAGAGCACTGGGATGTCCCTCCTCCCCCGCCCTCTAGTACCATCATAGGAGCCATCATATCACAGAATTCATCCAAGGTCACTGTCTGACTCGGATGTTTACCAACCTCAGCCAGCATGCGAGCTACCATATCCTTAGTAACCTGCATTACCATCAGCATGATCCATGTGAATGGACAGGACCCAACTACATCCTCGAGCCCCAAGGCCCTCATAGCCGCCTTCATCTCCCGAGCGTCGATGCAACCAGAGTTGTCGCTATCGAACAAAGCAAAGGCTTCTCGAACCTGACCATTCATGCCCAGTACAACGACACCGTCGTGTTCACCAGCTACCTCTTCAAGCTGATCCTGAGTCAAACTTCTCTTTCCATCCAACGGTCGCTTCGGCGGCCCTCCACGAGAAGACGTTTGGATACCACCTGCTTCGAGATAGTGTCTGCCTACCGAAAGAGTTCCTCCGCTCTACCTCTCAGTGCTGCAGCATATGACCTAGGCATCACGACAGCAAAGGCCCTGTGAAGCCACTAATTGATATCACCCTACTCAAGTCCACGGAAATTCACTAGACATCAGCCATTGTAATGACAGTAACTATAAATACAATTAGGTTCACCTGATAACAGGTAAAAATGCAGAAGAGTCAATAGGAGCTTGGTAGGAGGTGGTATGATAATCAATGTCGCACCCCCGATTCCGTGGCCGACAAAGATTGATCATCACACCATCATCTTCATTCCATACCACAGCTTAATATATTTGTCCAGATAGACTCTTCCACTGCTTGAAGACATTTTCACATTCATCAACAGCACAGCCCCAAGCAGTAGTCAGATCACGATCCTCAGCCTTCAAGGCAAGCTGCTGTCTCTGATAGCAGGCCTCGGACTCATCAGCAGCACGCTCAGAGTAGAACAACTTCGAGATACGAGCCCACAGGCAAGCACAATGGGAGAAGACATCAGGCTGGGTACTGGCATACCTAAGAAACCACCGCCAATAACACTCAAAGAGGTCCACCTGCGTAAACCTACACTTTGCATCCAGTGAGTTCATGAGTGCCGAGAGTTATGGCGGCCATCCTGATGGCTCGGACCATGGGAGTATCCAAAGCATCACCACGGTCAGATCCACGGGAGAGGCTATCACCGACGAGCTCACCAGCAGCAGAGACAACAAGAACGTGCGAGTGGGAAGTGAGCTGAGGCAAGAATCATGAATAACAACAAAAGGCTGAGATGTCACTACCTTAGCCATCCACTTCTCATCCTCCTCAGTCTTTGGTAGGGTTAACCGGCATCATGGTACCCGACTCGGGACCGGCAAACTCATCATAGAATGCCTTATCATCGAAGCCGAATCGAGCAGCACAATAACGATCAGCACCAACATACATGACCTTAAGGCCGCTAGCCATGATAGCACCCCAGCACATAGGGCAAGGCTCACAGGTGGTGTACAGGACACAATCAGAGAGCTCAGATCGGCCAAGATGACGGACGGCATGACGGATAGCGTTGACCTCAGCATGGCAGGTAGGGTCCTTGCTGTAGAGGACAGTGTTATGAGCACAACTGATGGGCATACCATCACGGACGACAGAGGCACCGAAAGGGCCACCATGGCGAAGGATAACACCGGCGTTGGCACTCATGCAGGCAGCCGCCATGAAGCATTCATCTACTTTAGTGACGGTGAGCTTGGATGAAGAAGTCTGTTGTTGTTCGGAAGACATAGTGTGGAATGAGAGGGAAAACGGAGAGTCTATGATGAGAGCTTGAGACTACTGCTATGACTATTACCACTACAACGTTAATGACTGTATGCTTGGTACGCAGGGACAAGCTTAGTATCTTAGTGCTAGTAGCAACAACACTCAGCGACCGAAATCGATCATGCGGGCGTACGCCAGTGACATTACCATAAATTCGCTAATAACCATCTAGTCGAAAAGTTGTGGTCCTTGCCATCCTCTGATAATAGACTAAACCAAAGCTGTGGTGCGGTGAGTGTGAGAGTACTAATCTGATGAGGGCTGTAACCCAGTGCCTTATCAAAGGCACAGGCATAATGGTTAATGAATCAACATCAGCCGCATACAAGTTGTATAATAATAAAGTAAGAATGAGTATGTTCAACATGCTTTGAGCTGAGGGTTCTCCTTATGGAGTTCGCTTTCATACCACAATGGTATAATCTGTAAACAGAGGTCCATAGCACAGTTATGGACAACACGAAGATCTCTCTCCGACTCTTCCATTGTATATTGATAACGTTGATAACGAGCACTGAAGACAGGACCACTCCGGGATGCTGTGGGCATCGCCAAGCTCACCTTGATCCAGGAGGGGCTTCCGTACAATAATAAAGGGACTCTGCACAAGCCCATAAGCAGGCGGCATGAGACTCGACATCCGGCTGTACGAGAGTATAACTGACACGAATGCTTTCACGCGATCTAGAACAGGGGAAGTTACATTCTGCATCCGTGGAGGTACGGAGAATTGATGGATCGGCAAGCCAGACGGATCGTTCTAACCATTGGCGTGTCCACCGGGTCCGTGAAGTCGTCGATGGCCGGTGAATCGCTGTTGGCTATAATGTCGTTATCCTTGTTAACGATGATACAATGGTCGGGAGAGGTTAGCTGACTAGAATATTAGGGACTCCTAAACGCCGCCGTTGGTGACTCACCATCGAAATGATCCTCTTATCTTCGTAAGAGGATGGCGGGTTAACGCACGTCATAGGAGGGAAGTTGCTTCCCTTAGTGTGCGGCAAAATGGCATCATAAAAGGATAGGTAATCCACACCATTCTTGGCCGCAGTAAAACGGTCTAAGCCGATATAAAGTAACTTCATTCCACTGGAGACTATCGCGCCCCAACACATTGGGCAGGGCTCGAATGAAGAGTAGATAACGCAGTCGGAGAGATCATTAGTCTCGAGACGACGCATGGCCAAGCGGATAGCGTTCATCTGCAGCAACATACAGGAGGACTACTCGAGGGTATGTTATTGTCATTACTTCAGCATGACAAGTAGGGTCGCAGTCCGCGAAGAACGTATTATGAGCAGAGCATATGAGAACACCATCACGGACGATGGACGCACCGAAAGGGCCCCCCTTCTTTGAGGTTGACTCCTGATAAATCGCCATTGCAGAACGGCAGGCAGTTGATATTCCTACCATTCATCGCACTCATCACTGCAGCAGCCATGAAGCGTTCGTTGGTCGGTAGCTGATAGAATGCATTATAATATATCACAGACGGCAGCTACTCACCAAAGACAAATCTGCTGCGTCCGCTGGCTCAATGTCCTCGCTTACTGGTCGATTTAAGGAAGCATTAGTTAACATTATAAAATGATACGTCGCTGGACGATACTGTAGAAAAAAACAACGAATAAGTCGGCCTCGAAGATGGAATACAGGCGCGTCACCTTGCACGCGTGACAAGAACGTGACGCGGAGGTTGGCCGTGACAGTTTGCAGGTCAGCGACTCCGATTCGGCGTATCGTAGAGCCTCCCGATTGACGGCAAGATTTACCTTATTCCCACGGTCTGATCGACGAACGCTTCATATCAGTGGGGCACCACTGGCAAACACTTATTAGAAGTTCGGATGACTTGATGTTTGGTGGATCGTCAACTACCCCGTGATGATACCCCTGCTTCATGGTGTTGACTTGCTTGACGATCCTTCGTGAAAGAAGTGTTCATACTGGCTCGCTGAGGGTCGGCATCACAATATATTTCGACTTGGATGTATTGACTCAGTACATCGTCAATCGGCAGAGGACGCTCCCGTAGTAGTAGGTGTCGTTTCAATGGATGACAAGTTCTCCTATATCACTCAACACCTTACCCGATGTGCTGCTAATACGTATCGTTGCTCATCTCCGACTTAAAGATATCAGCATGCTCATGACGGCCTTCAGAAGCCCGGCCTGGACTAGTGATCGTCTTTGGATGGGAGTACTGCAGCAATACCATCAAGGGCCGCTACCACGCTCATATGATGGTACGACGGCCTGCTCGAGGCTTCTCTTGTACCCGTCCGGGGCCCTCCCAGGTATGCCACCCCAGTTGGCGTTGTTCTTGCTCCTATTCACTAACGGCGATGAGCCTCCACCCATCCGAATGTTTATCATCACGCTACGAGGAAACACCGGCCTGCTTGATCTTTACCTTCGGGCTAGACCAGAGACCCGGTCAGACAAGTTGGCCTGCTCAGCGTGCCTTGTCCTGGCGGAGAGGCTACGAAAGCGGGGTAGGGAAGCTCAGACTCGTCTCCGATACGCGATCGGCAGATACAGTCGACTTCCTAAGGCGGCAGACAAGAGCCAGTCGAGATCTTGGTGACCGTCTTTGCGCTGAAGCTGAGCAGTTTTGGACAGTGGACCGAGGGCGCTACCTACCTACGACAGCCATGGTGTGGCGTCCGATGGAACAACGAGAAACCATAGTGGGGAAAAATCAGGGGGATAGAGTTGCTTGGCTTCTTGTGTTGTTCGAAATGCCGAACCTTCGCCTCATTAATGTTATGCTTTTGGGTCCTCCCAGGCTAGAGAAGAGCTCGAGGAAGCCCGACAAGACTGGAGAGTTATCCAACGCCGTCAGAAGGCCGCACGGGACAAGGCTAAACGGCGGGCTCGTGACGACAAGTAGGGTATCACTGAGGCCAGTTGGGGGTCCTCGGGGACAGGCAGTTGGGAGGAATCCCTACTGCAAGATTTGAAGTCCCGTTCGTACTCTCTGAGTACCGATGATCGAAACGTAGGCAGGCTGTCTGTGAGGTCTCAACGGGCGTGGGAAGCGATGAAGACCCGAGCTGTACTAGCAGAAGAAGAGACAGAGACGTTGAAGCTAGTGCGGAAACTCTTCGCCTACCTGGACTCCGTGTCCTCCCAGGGAAAGTGACAGAGGGGCATGCTAAGCATTACTATAATAATTTACTGTCAGTTATGTGTTATGTTGGGCGTCTCGATTCTCACTCGTGAGTTGTTGTTGTGTTAGTGAGTGGACCGAGGCTGGGGCGGGAGATCTTCCTTCAGTACTGGGATGTCCCTCCCGCTTGACCTAGCATGCCTCCTTATCGACTACTTAGACCTTCAGAGTGCAGTCCGGTATCTTGACACGCAACACGTCGAGCGTGCTGGGCTGGATGCTCTCTGGAGGATACTTCTTATTCGAGATTTTGGTCATGGCCACTGTGATGGTAATACCCTTCTGATACGGTATGTTCGAAGCTCCTGCCTGCCAGCGCTGCCTATCATACCACCCTACGACCTCTATCGGCTTCTGTACTTTCCGACAGCATCGTGCAGGAGGCCTCCACGTCGGGCCGGGTCGAACTTTGTTACAGATGGCATTGAAGGGGTGTGGAGTGATAGAGGCCCGAGCGGCACTAGATTACTTCCAGGGCTTGGCAGACAATACTACTGCTTGCTCAGCTGCGCTCTACCTTTGCGCCAAGACTGACGACAAGAATGGTAGTAGTCCTGGCTACTGTACGTCTTGTGTGGTGATGATATATTATGGTCCTCTCAGACATGCTCGAATTGCTCCTCAGCCGCACCAAGGCCGATCCTGACTCGGTCGGGGCTCTTCACGAGGCAGCTCGACGATTCTGCTATAAGAATGTGAAGAGTATGTTGGAGCATGGAGGGGCCTTTCGAGGAGGGGTACCACACGGCGAGGAGAAGTCGGCACTCTGGAATGCCGTAAGTGTCGTTGCTGCCTCCCAGCCACCTTCCTATCCAGATCAACTCTCACATATCGAAGCCTCGTAGACTAGTCGAGGATGATGCAGTGGAACTGACATGTGAGGTACTAGCTAAGGCTGCTGACGATGGGGACATCATTGAGGAATTGGAGTTGGCTGTGAAACACAGGGACAAGTTGTGTGCTAGAGGTCATACTGTCATACCAGCCTGTATGGTATCAGTTGTGCTCTTGCTATTCAGGGATACTCAAAGCAGGCAGGTGCCCCTCATGGTATCGACCATTGTCCGGAAGGGATAGGCAGTGGTTCCAAGATCTTCGCTCATCCCTTCGTGAGTGCGTATGACACCAAGCGGATAGGTCGGCGAATTTCGTGGCGCAGCGGTCATTGCTGTGGAGTCGATTCGGCTAGTTTTGGAGGACACTTGGTGGTAACGTGCCATAACGAGGAGGAGATGGCCGACTGTGAAATGGCCGAGAGGACGTCTGGAGCAGCTTTTTTATCGTTGGCCTCTGTTGTGCCTTCATCTCTATTGCGTTGGCTGTCCCTGCGTCATCCCCTGTTACTTGAATACCACAATATTCGGTACAGTTTGAACTTATAATCTCAAAGTATCCGAAATGTCCATGCAGTCCTCCCGCAGTACTATGCTCCAATCAGTTTGAAAGGAGCAAGAGCCCTCATTACAGGAGCTACAGCGGGTATCGGTCAGGCCACGGCCCGACGTCTTGCCGAACTCGGCTGTGAGCTCTATTTAGTAAGCATCTTCAGGAGACTCTCTGTCCATCCTTCCTTGTTTCAGTTGGGCCGCCGTACTGACAGACTGGAGGCCCTCCAGAAGGAGTTGGAGGGGCAATTCCCGGAAGTGAAGGTCCACTGTATACCGCTCGATGTGAAAGATACAAAGGCCATTGAAGAGCTCCCCGGCACAGTAAGCATGATCAGCATGATGTCTTGGCTGATTCTCTGCTTTTCTCATCAGATCGGTGAGCCTCTGGACATCCTCGTCAATAACGCTGGTTATGCCGCCGGTGTCCCCAAGGCTTGGGAAGCGGATGTTGACGATATACGGAGCATGTTCGAAGTAAGTTGATGATAAGCTCGGGGAGGAGTGGTATGTTTCATAACAGGTGAATGTCATCGGCTATATGGCAATGATCAAGGCATTCGTCCCTGGTATGTTGAAGGCTGGCGAGGGGCATATCCTCAATGTCAGCTCGGTCGCTGGACGTGAGGTATAGCCGCTGCATCGCTCCGCTCGTTCGAATCTTCCGTCGTTTGCAGCCCTATACCGGTGGTTCGATCTACAACGGGACGAAGTTCGCAGTGAACGGTTACTCGATGGCTGCCCGTATGGACCTTGTTGATACCCCCATCCGTGTCACCTGTGTGTCACCAGGTCTGGTCGAGACTGAGTTCTCTTTAGTAGGATGCTCTACTGCAGCTACACCAGTGTAACAACGACCATCAGGTCCGACTAGAAGACGAGAAGGCAGCGGATGCCGTGTATGAGGGCGTAATCCCCCTCAACGCCAGCGACATCGCTGATAATATTGTGTATGCTCTCACTCGCCCGAGGCATGTCCAAATAGCGGACATCACCACCTATGCTACCAACCAGGTCAACAGCTCTCTTCCTCACACCATCTCTCAATATCGCCTCTATCGTCAGGCACGGGCCAACATGGTAGCTAGAGTCGGCAAGGATCTTGGTGCCGAGTCTTCTTAAGCTCGGTTCTCGCGAGTTATGTGAGATACTCTTCTAAAGCCACTAATGCTTACCATTGGTTTCCTTTGTTGTCCAGCTGAGTAGTGCTGCAAGCCTTGTGTTAATAGTCATCAAATAAGATCATACTCAAGGCAGAGCTCGTCATGGCTTCCTCCTCTATGTACTACAGCCCGGTCGACCTCAAGGGCTCTCGTGTCCTCATAACAGGGGCCACCTCCGGCATAGGTGAGGCGACAGCCTACAGGCTGGCCGAAATCGGCTGCAAACTTCATCTGGTGAGGATTCCTCGAAGGAGTATGATAATCCCTGTAGACGCACCCTCTCAGCTCGGTCGTCGGAGTGAGAGGTTAACTGAGTTGAAGCAGAAGTTGGAAAGGCAGTTCTCTACGGCTGTCTACTGTCATGTCGTGGACCTGATGGACCTAGAGGCCGTCAAGAAACTCCATAACAAGGTCACACTACGGGCCTGTCTGCGGGCTAACACCCAAGCTCCGGACCGTGAGGGCTCTACGAGGGAATGAAAGTCTCGTCGGTGGCAGCTTCTCTTGCACGCACGCACGAGACCTGTGCGGAACCGTTCATGGCGGCCACGCGTGTTGCTCATGTGTAAAATTCCCCATGCCTACGGTCGACGTTTGTAATTCGTCTCCTCACCAATGAAGCCCCGTAGGCTCTTGCTCAGTGCCGCTCATCCTAACGTAGTCCTCATGCAAGCATCGGCCCTGTCGTCCGTAGATTGATGAGCCCTTGGACATCCTCATCAATAACGCGGGTATGGGCATCATGAACGCTGACGTTTGGGAGACTGACCCAGCTAAGATAAGCGACATTTTCACGGTCAGACATCCCCCGTTTCAGTTGCTCCCGACCGTCGCTTCTTCAGGTCAACACCATCGCCCCCATGGCATTGATTCGAACATTCCTACCGGGGGTGCTTCGAGCTGGTCATGGCCATATAGTGAATGTGCTGTCTATGTCGGCTCATCGGGCAAGTTGTCCTCAGCTCTGGTGGTTCGTAACCACCCCGATGTCCCTCAGCCCATCCCGGGCGCGTCGGCCTACTCCGGCACCAAGTACGCCCTGAATGGATACTCCCTGGCAGCAAGGATGGATCTCGTCGACACTCCAATACGATTGACGTGCATCTCGCCAGGGCTAGTTAAGACGGAGCTGTTGGAAGTGAGCAGCACCGGCCGGGGTTCTGCTGAGGACCTTCTGTCAGAGCGCTATGAGAGGCAAGGAAGCCTCGGGTAAGGTTTACACGGCAAACTCTCATCTCAATCCAGCTGACATCGCTGATAATATCCTTTATACAATAACGAGGCCTTCCCACGTCCAGATCGCCGACATTCAAGTTTTCCCGACCAACCTTGTGAGGGGCAGCAGTGAGGGTTGAGTCGTCCCAGTTCCTCCGCCTTCAGGTTGCACCACCCACTTCGAAATGAGTCATTGGCAGCATACCGTCGTCGCCCGATTTTTCATTTTCATGAACAGCAGCAGTTGAGGAGTTTCTCTCCTCGGCATATCTTGCGTGTCGACTCCCCTGTTACCCGTCCGCATTGGTGCTTCCTGCCAGTATCACATCCCGATGGCCCTGCCGCAGACCAGTTTGTACTCCTTTGTCGATGTGAAGGGATCTCGAGTCCTCATAACCGGCGCCACTGCCGGCATCGGAGAGGCCACCGCTCGCCGTTTTGCCGAGATCGGTTGCGACCTCTACCTCGTGGGTCTTACGTGAATAAGAAATTCCTCTTTGAGAGCAATCGTTCGGGTAGGTTGGTCGACGAGAAGATCGATTGAAGTCTTTGAAGGCGGAACTTGAGAAGCATTCGGGGACAACAGTTCATCCTATTGTGTTCGATCTCAAGGATGTCGACAAGATGGAGCAAATCGTCGATAAGGCACTCTCATTACTGTGACAGTTTGGCTATGAGGCTTGCCCGGCTCCCATCAGGTTGGTGGCCCACTCGACATACTCGTGAATAACGCTGGTTACGCGGTCGGCAGGCCTGCGGCTTGGGAAGCTGATGTCACCGATATTCAGAACATGTTCAATGTACGTTAGAGGAGCCCACAGGCTATCTCCTCAGCACTCGAGGGGTCCTTCTGGTCTCCAGGTGAATGTGATCGGCTACATGGCGCTCATAAGGCTTTTCCTGCCGGATATGCTGCGCCAAGGTCGGGGCCACATTGTAAACGTGAGCTCGATATCAGCCTTCGAGGTGGGAATCTTTTAACCTCGGATATGCACGAGTGTTGTTGTCATCAGCCCTGCGATCACTCCTCGATTTATACCGCCACTAAGTACGCTTTGAATGGATATGCCATGGCAGCCCGCATGGACGTTGTGGACACCCCAATACGGATCACCAACATCTCCCCGGGGATGGTCCATACTGAGTTCCAGCGAGTAGCCAACAGGGTGTTGATGTTGTGGATCCTCAGGACTCAGGCCCGCTTCAACCACTCTCCCGATATGTTCTCTGCTGCTGACTCTGTTTATGACAATATCGTCTACCTCAATCCTGAGGATATCGCCGACCAGATTGTCTATGCTGCGACCCGACCACCGCACGTTCAGATCGCTGATATAATAAGCTACTCCACGAACCAGGTGCAGTTTTCATTTACCAGCAGCGGTGCTCGACTTTCCGTCAGGCACGCGATAAATACGTCGAAGCTCGAGTTGGTGCGGACCTCGGGAAAGCTGAGTGCTTACGGAAGTTCTCCAACCTCGACTGAAGCCTTCGCGATGAATCCATCAGCATCCGAGTTCTGGACATGGGGTCTTCAAGCGCGTTTTTTCACATTGGTTTCATGCTTGTCGATTAGCACTTTAGTTCGAGATGGGATGAGGCATCCGCCTGGTGTCGAACAATGAGAACAACGACACGAGCACAGCGATCATCACCCGAGGTTCTTCTATTCAACACTCCTGACTTAAACTCAGAAATCCTGAAGTTTATGAGACTGTCCCCGGGAGATCGCAATATGACCCCGCAACAATGACACAGCGACGCAAACAAATGACTTCGATAGAGAGAACGATGTAGGCTTGCGACACCGTGTTGGCTGATCCCTTGACCGCCAACCTTTCGTCGAATAGACCGGTCCCGTAACCTTGTGTCTGTGAAGCCAGCAGCGATCCCAGAGTTCCTTGCAGCGTTAGCCGAAATACTGTCAACGCCACACGTTTATACAGACTGAACAACGCACAGCAAGAGCAGAGAAAAGTAAAACCCGTGTGCTGCCCCGGCAGCCCCGAGTACAATAGCAATATCAACTAATGGAACAGAGAGAAAACAATCCAAGAGGGGGGATTCCTCTCCAGAATGACACACTGTTGATCGAGGTAGAAATGGCGGACGAGACTGCTGCCCACCAGTTGATCGTAGCTCTAAGGAGAGAGCTGTATTATCTTTGCTTACTGAGGGTAGGCATATCACTATAGGAGGAAAACAATCGTCAATCAAACAAATCGGTCGAGGGAGCTGTCGTTTCAATTCATGACAGCCTCCCCTCTATCACTCAACACCTTACCCGATGTGCTGCTAATACGTATCGTTGCTCATCTCCGACTTAAAGATATCAGCATGCTCATGACGGCCTTCAGTAGGCCGGTATGGACTAGTGATCGTCTCTGGATGGGAGTACTGCAGCAGTACCATCAACGGCCGCTACCACACTCGTATCATGTTGTGAGAGTCTGGCCGAAGCTTTTGCTTCATCCACCGGGCGTCCAGTTTCCCAGGTATGCCGCTCCAATTGGCGTTTTTTCTGCTCCTATTCAAAGCCGGCGTCGATGAACCTCCGTCCAAATGTTCATCATCGCACTACGAGGAAACACCCGTTCGCTTCACGCCTACCTTCAAGTGAGGCCAGAGATCCGTCCAGACAAGTTGGCCTGATCAGCCTGTCTAGTAGTCCTGGCGGACAGGCTACGGAAGCGGGGTAGGGAAGCTCAGTTTGCTCTCCGTTACACGATCACCAGATACAGTCTTCGACTTCCGAACGCTTCAAACAGAGGCCAATGTGGCCTTTGGGGACCGTCTTGGCCCTGAAGCAGAGCAGTTCTGCTCTCCCGCCCGATCTCACATGCATTCTTCACAACTACTTGGGTATTGTTAGTACAGTATCTCGGTACGCAACGAAGGGTGTTGGCTTGGATGCCACCTGGAGGACGCTTTTTATGCGAGATCATGGTCACGACTACTGTCAATACACGTTGGACGACACCTCTCCTATGGTCATCTCAGTCCGGCCTATCATACCACCCTACGACCTCTATCGGCTTCTGTACTTCCGACAGCATCGTGCAGGAGGCCTCCACGTCGGGCCGGGTCGAACTTTGTTGCAGATGGCATTGAAAGGGTGTGGAGTGGTAGAAGTTGGAGCAGCACTGGATTACCTCCAGGACTTGTCACAGAATGCTACTGCTTGCTCAGCTGCGCTCTACCTATGCGCTAATGCTGACAGCAAGATTGGTAAAACTATAGTGTCTCTGTCTTGCGCAGTGAACGACTTTCGTCGGAGATGCTAGAGCTCCTCCTGAGTCGAACCAAGGCTGATCCTGACTCGGTTGGAGCTCTTCACGGGACAGCTGCTCGACGTTTCTCCTGTAAGGATTCGAAGGCTATGTTGGTGCATGGAGGAGCCTTTTCGTGGAGAGGTGCCACATGGAGAAGTCAGCACTCTCGAATGCCGTAAATGCAGCCGACTTGCTTTCAAGACATCCATCTCTCTTTCCAACAGCTTCCGCAAAGACTCGGAGAGTAGCCGACTACGACGACGATGATGCGGTAGAACGGACCTGTGAGATGCTAGTTCAGACGGCTACTGTTGAGTACATTGTTGAAGAATTGGAGTTGGCTGTGAAATATACGGACAGGTTGTGTGCTAAAGGTGGTCGTACTGCCATCAACAGTATGACAACCTTGATGATGCTTTATCCAGGAATACTCAAATCAGGCAGCTGTCCATACGAGAACTTCATCCCTGATCGAGTGCTTATAATAACAAGGCAACGAACAGGCCAACGAATCCAGTGGCGCAGTCATTGCTGAGGAGCCGATTCGACTAGTATTCATGAGGAATCGGTGAAAACGCGACTGAGAGGGACATCGTTGGCTCTGTGATTACCGAGGAGGCGTCTGGAACGGTTCGGTGATCGCCTTTTCGTGTACTTCGTCCCCATTGCGTTGGCTGTCCCCTCTCATCCTGCCGGGATGATCCCGGTTGTCAGCTACAGCGGCGCTGTCACCCGCATACCACACTTTGAAACTTGAAACCTATAACTTATGTCCATGCAGTCCTCGCAGTACTATGCTCCAATCAGTTTGAGAGGAGCAAGAGCCCTCATTACAGGAGCTACAGCGGGTATCGGCCAGGCCACGGCCAGGCGTCTTGCCGAACTCGGCTGTGAGCTCTATTTAGTAAGCATCTTCGGGAGACTCTCTGTTCATCCTTTCTTGTTTCAGTTAGGCCGCCGTACTGACAGACTGGAGGCCCTCCAGAAGGAGTTGGAGGGGCAATTCCCGGAAGTGAAAGTCCACTGTATACCGTTCGATGTGAAAGATACAAAGGCCATTGAAGAGCTCCCCGGCAAGGTAAGCATTATCGCGATACTCCTTAGATCTTCGACTTTCTCCGGTTAGATCGGTGAGCCTCTGGACATCCTCGTCAATAACGCTGGTTATGCCGCCGGTGTCCCCAAGGCTTGGGAAGCGGATGTTGACGATATACGGAGCATGTTCGAAGTAAGTTGATGATAAGCTCGGGGAGGAGTGGTATGTTTCATAACAGGTGAATGTCATCGGCTATATGGCAATGATCAAGGCATTCGTCCCTGGTATGTTGAAGGCTGGCAAGGGGCATATCCTCAATGTCAGCTCAATCGCCGGACGTGAGGTGTGTTTATTGCATCGTTCCGCTAGCTTTGATTTGCCGTCCTGTTGCAGCCCTATACCGGTGGTTCGATCTACAGCGGGACGAAGTTCGCGGTGAACGGTTACTCGATGGCTGCTCGGATGGACCTTGTTGATACCCCCATCCGTGTCACCTGTGTGTCACCAGGTCTGGTCGAGACTGAATTCCAACTAGTAACCTCCACTGCAGCACCTTCGCTGGTGCAATAACACAATAACACCTTCAGGTCCGGCTACAAGACAAAAAGGCAGCGGATGCCGTGTATGAGGGTGCGATTCCCCTCTATGCCAACGACATCGCTGATAATATTGTGTATGCTCTCACTCGCCCGAGACATGTCCAAATAGCAGATATCACCGCCTATGCTACCAACCAGGTCAGCAGCTCTTTTCTTGCTATCGTCTCTAGACATGCTGCCCTCTCTCAGGCACAGGCCAACAAGCTAGCCAGGGTCGGGAAGGATCTTGGTGCCAAGTCATCTTAAGAAAGTCACGCATTCTCACCAACGTGGAATACTGTTCAAAAGCCTTTAATGCTTACCACTAGTCTCCCTTGTCCAGATCAGCGAGACAAGCCTTGTGTACATAGTCATCGAAAGGGGTCATAGTTCGTACTTTGTCACAGTGCTTCAGAGAATATTCAGGAAGGGGTGAGTGTCGTGACGGCCTCATCTATATACTACAACCCGGTCGACCTCAAGGGTTCTCGTGTTCTCATAACCGGAGCCACTGTGAGATACATCATATCTCATAGCGTGCGCAGTAAAACGTCCTGAGACCCTCATCCGCCAATCTCGCCGGAGCCGATGACGATCAGATAAGTGATGATTACGAAGAACTCAAGATGGGTTAGATGTCACGTTCAGACCTTCTGTCGAGGCAAAGTCGGCTTGAGATTCGTTTTCTTGCTGATGCCATTCTCGAGCCATGAATCCCGATGGCTAGACACAAGGCGTCCGACACTACTTTCATGTGCTACCAGAGTGGTTGCCATCGACCACCCCTGCTATCGATCGAAGACCCGATATTGGCCCTCCGTGCGCAACTTCGCTCAGCGTGGCTGATCGTTATCGTTGGCAGCTTATATATCTCAAGCATCACCAGTACTCAACACGTCCAGTGAATCACGTCAGTAGGACAATTGAAACGAGAATCAGAACCATGATGATTATTTCATGTACTGTAGCACGCCCGACGGCCGCCGATCCACCGTCTAGCGTTGTTCCCTCGCCGATCGCGATATCGAAGCCGGGGAAGATGAAGGTGGTGATCACGGAAGGGTCCTCATAGCTCTCACACTCCCCATCTGAAATGGCAGGGTGTACGACGAAGAACACTCGACGCCACTGCATCACAGCCGCGCCCTACCCGACTTCCCTTCACAAAAGCTCAGCCACCAGAAATTAACTTGGGGGTTGGTGTTGGCCACTCGGACGGGGAAGGTTATCGCGTACCTGCCGAGGGCATCCAAGGCAACAACAGTGAGTGCCCCACCTCCCCGATCTCATGGGCAGGTCTCGATCGATGCTCAGTGCGAAGGCATGGTCGTCTTGGGTCAGCGCGACGTAGCTTCCATTGACGGGCACGAAGCCTTCGAGCTGAATCTGGCAAGGTGACCGGTGGAAAGGGCCAATGGGTGGATGCCCACCTGTGTCGAGAGGGCCGAGTCTGTCGTGATGAGATGACGGAAGCCTTTGGGACAGGTGATGAGAACTCGACTTATCGCGAGATCCGCGGGCACCTCGAATACAGAATCGAAAGACACTGGCAGCCGGGACATTCGCATGGAATACCTGAGCCTGTATGTCGAGTGCCAGCGTCACTTGGACAATCCGCCCAGGCTTGGGTTTACCGGACGTAGCGTCGAAGGGACTCTCATCTGCCATCACACAAGCAATGTGAGGTCCTCAGAGTCTTCGCATTGACCTACTTGCCGGGGCCTCGACACCTGCCTCGTCCAGTAGCAACACAGACTCGGGTAAACTGGCTACGCTATCAGCCGACAAAGCAACGGCTTCCGGACTGACGATCAAACCCCGGACCACTGAGGCAGCAGGGATCTGAGGAAGGGTCAGCGTGAAGGCGAGGGAGCCGGAGCTCGCCCTGACCTGCACCGCAGCATCCACGACAGCTCCTCGCCGCGATAGAAGATACAATGAGAACTCTTCCGCTGGGGATAGACTGTTCATGAGCAGCAGGCCGACGGCGAAGGAGTATGTGCCGGGTAACAGGGTTGTGTTGAGGTATATAACCGCGCTGTTCTGAAGATGAGGTCTCCCGAGAGGAGTGGCCTTCAGATGAGCCTACCGAATCCTGAGGTATCTCGCATATGACACGCCCATGACCAGCGTGTGCTAGGCTGAGGCCGACGAAGGACACGCACGTGGCTGATGCAGAGGGCGGCAGGTTAACTCTGATCTGAGTCGAGGTGCGAGGCTGCAGGTGAAGGGTCTTCTCACGGTCCCGCCGCCGCTGAGTCTTTGAGTGGTCGTGAACTCAACCCCCAATGTGGTGCTGGCCTGGGCCACCCTAGGGTAATGGAATCGGGCCAAAGCCATGGGCGTGATGTCGAAGCCAGTAAAGTCCACGCCCCAGCCGACGACGTCCTGGGGGTCGGTATGGCTGCGGAGAGAGAGCAATCAGATACGCAAAGCGATATTCCTCGGACTGACTCGCGATGGGCGAGGCCTTGGATGAGCCAGTAGGGCGCTGGCCCAGACAAGGCCTCTGGGCTGGTCACCTGAGGGGGTCCGGTAGCAGCGGCGCCGCTCTGTGGCACGCCTGCCTTCAACCGAGTGGTTATCCGATCTGCCATTCCGCAGCACGCAAAGTCCGCTAAGACGAGCTTCGCAGTTGGCCTTGCTGGCTCATCGGCATCGGACTCTTCCAAAGGCGAGCAACTGCAGTAGAATCGGAGTCTTTTTGCTGCTCATCGACGCCAGAGAGACCTGATAGCATCCCCTTCACTGGGGATCAGCCTCGTCGTCACTCCCGGCACGCCCGTCGACGGGTCGATCTCCTCTACTTCCTCTTCGAGCGTCGTTATTGTTGCAACGAGGCAGTCGCGAGGGAATGCAAATCCTGAAGTGACCGTGGCGGTGTCCATTCTGATGAGCTTCGCCCGGCTCACCCTCTGGAGCAGTCAATAACAACTCTCTGGTAGAAGACATCCTCAGATTGACGACTAAGGTGACCTGAGTCAGCATTGGCAGAGGTCAGGGTGATGATCTTACCGTAGCCTCAGCAGACGGAGCAGCTCTAGGAGCCCACACACTCAAGTGGTAGTCGAAGGCCATAACAAAGGAGGTCATCTCTCCATCGTTGCTGTTGCTTGGGTGTCGTGTGACGCTGTACTGGGGCTCATGCGTCCACGTCTCGAGCAACCAACTGCATACCACAACATGAGAGCTTCAATGAATGAACGACCCCACTTATCGCCCTTGCCGGCGTCGTACGGGCAAGCGACGTCCATGCTGACCACATGGGCTTCATTAGCATGGATGGCCTCTCCCGGCAACAGTTCGAGTATGACCGGAGGTGGCTCCTGCTGGTCTACAAACCAACCTGTGACGGCAACAGGAGGCCAGGGGCCTACTAGCGGAAGCATTGGAGACGTCCAATATCCGAGTCTTCAGCTGCCGACCAGATACCGAGGAGATGTTGATGGACTGGTTGAGGAGGCTGTGAAGAAGACGTACTTCGATAATGGCCGAGGGAGTCTACCTCGATGCTGATGTTGATGATGATGCCAGGAGCGTATAGCCCGGGGAATGGATAACAAGATGGCCACCACCGAACAGCGGCATCGTCAATGAGAATGTCAACCGTACCACTGCCATCTCGCCGCCCTGCCGTACAAGATCATCTTCTCCGGTATAAGCGGTCCTCACTCTGATGGGGAGGGTCGATAAGGATGGACGAGCTCCCCCTGCATGGTGGTTGCGGTCGTGTACGGTCGATATGCTCTTGTCGATGACTTCCAACTGAAGAGGCAGCGTACCGCTCCTCCAACGCCTCCTCAAGGGGCATGGACCGTGGTCACGCTCGTAGCCCCCTCACTGACAGAATCATCGCATCAGCAGCTTACCCGGCCAGGTAGTGAGAAGCCATTGACAGTAATGGAGTCCTGCAAGGCTCCTGTGTAGAAGGTCCGTAGCTCCCATCGGGTGAGGCCACCGGGGTACCCCAATACGATATCTCGCAGGCGGATTGAAACACGGTGCTCTGAGATGTATCCCTCCGGTGAGGAGATCGACGAACCCCCCATCACCCCCAGTTGGGTCCCCTCCTGAGGAGGCTACGAAGGCTCCCTGCACCTTCACAGTGCTTGTCGTGGCCTCGAGGACCACATGTCCAACGCTTGATGGGAGGGCCGGCGACAGATCGAAGTTGCCCGGGTGAAGTACCTTCCACGACAGTAGAGTCCTCGGATTGACACAGCCTAGCCTACCGTGAGCTCAATGAGGTCAGCTGTCGAGGTAGGCACGAAAGATACGACAATCTCGGTCATCGTACGGCTGCCGGCGCTGATGGCCCTCCCTGAACAGAGTGCTGCCATCACACTGGTTGGCCCCTTCCCCAACCCGTGAGGTCCACTGTTGCCGACTGGAATGATGGTACCACTTGCCACCCTTGCACAGCTCGGGACGCTTCCAGCACACCTGCAGGGCATCCTACATCCCTGTCCAGTGCCGTAGTGACTTCTACCATTAGGCAACCTATGTTCGACTATCCAGAAGTTAGCTTCTGGTGGAGGGGTTTCAGGAGGGTTAGTGACGTTCAGGAGGAACTTCATCTCGCTCACGCAGACGCCGGAAGGCTGCAGACAACAACGCTCATCGTGGAGAACGATGGTGAAGATTCCTCGACGTCCTCAAGTCGATTGTTTAACGCTGCTCATCGTACTTGTATGGCGCAGTTGTAGCGCTCCTGCAAGTGCCAAGTCATGACATTGCCCCATCACACTCGACAACGGACTCTGGCGGACGACTCGACAGGTCCCATGCAAAAGCATGGCAGGCTTTGTCGCCACTAACAGCAGCCCCCTGCCATCAACAACAGTGGACTGTTGGACGACCGGTAATCTCACCGGAGCCTACTAACACGAAGGTTGATGGTGCAACGAGACGAATAGCGTCTTTCGGCTCGAGGGCGCTGCGCAGCGCTACGAGGAATCGGACGTCGCCGACCTCCTTGCCGCCGTACTGGTAGAAAAGCAGAGTAATTCGGCAGCGTTCGACGGAGACGCCCACCTCTTCGACGTCTGGCCTTTCCTTTTCGATGATGAATCGGTGGAAATCCTGAGTGATCGGGAAGCCCGGGGCAGAGCCAGCGTCGAGTAGTGCACCCTCAGTGTTGAGAGAGTCCGGGTTCTGTTGGTAGTTGGAGAACCTGCCTTCTAGGGGCCTCCGGTTGAGGCCGCTCCTTGGTGCTCACGCATTGCCGTATGTCTCAATACGCCACGGCCCTGAGCTTGGTCGCTCACCCGCTGAGGATTGTAGATGGCAGCCACTGCCCGATAGAGGACACCACTGCGGATGGACTGAAGGGGTTGACTAGGGGTGGTAGCGATCATAGCCGTACCCACCTTCTTAGTGGTGATGATATTGATATTGGCTATATACTTTGCATCCTCTTCTACGATACACGTGAAGTCATTGGAACCCCAGGAGGTGGTGAGTCCTCGAGGGTCATCATGGATTTGCCTCAGGGTCAGGTCACATTCAAAAGTACTCCGGAAGAACTCAAAAGACCCGTCTTCCGTGCCATCGCCCGGAGCTAGGATCCTTATCCTCTCGCCGGTCTTCACAGGGTGATAGGTCTTGAAGTCAATAGTAACGTAATTGATGCCAGTCGTCGTCTGAGTCAGGGAGGCCGGCACGAACCGGACTGTCTGACTTGGAGTGATCGAAACGTCCGAGACCAGCCAAAGCCTGAAGGCTGGGATGGGGGCACTGCCCTCACCGGCGTAGATGATGGACCAGGACGCGTCGTCCTCAGACTCCTCGAGAGCATTCCGAACCCTTACTGCGAAGGCATAGATCACACCGGCCTTCAACCCGCCCGGTAGGCTCATCCTTGCCGAATTATCGTCGCTCATACAGGTCGTGGGTTCGATCCCTGGCTCGAACTCCCTCATACTGCCCACTCCATCAGGAGCAATAAATTCCTCCAACTTTGATGATGACATCAGGCAGGCAATCCTGTTCGAAGACAGTGCCCGGAGGGGTGCCCTTGATGGTCATATCAGCCGACTCAGTGACGGCCTTCCGCATACGGAACGAGAAGGCCACCACATTGGAGTACCCCGGCCTGTCGTCCCGCCCAATCGTGTTCGGTATGATAGCAGCGGAGCCGATCTCATCGTAGGTGTCGAAGGAGGCCACTGCGGCCTCCTTCTCAGCCATGTTGCGCCAGTCGCTGCCGCTGGCCTCGGTATCAAGTAACGACCGCAGAGTCCAGCACTCGGCCATACCACAGGCAGTGGTGGTGACAGTATTTTGGAATATATCAGGCGGGTTGAGGAAGTCCAATACGATCTTGTTGGGCCCAGCAGGGATGACCGACGTGGTCGGACGAATGCTCAGAGACAGCCGTGCAGCAGGAGGGCCGACTTCGATACCCTCTTCCTCGTCTACAAGATAAGAGACCTGAGAGTATGGACAAAGCAGCAGCAGCAGTCGTCGAGAACGGCCTTGAGTTCATCTCACCCGACAATCGAGTTGTGGGAGCATTCCCCTTGGCACGCATGCTGCTGCCATCTTGAAGCCATTGGGGGCCTCAATGACCAAACCTGCCCGAGTACCGCTAGGGATGGGGGAAGACAGGACGAAGAAGAGGGAGATGGTATTGACCTGAAAGGCCATAAGTCTCGAATGACCTCAATAGGATATCACCTACCTTGGCAATGACACTGGTGGTGAAACTGAGTCGCAGGCTGGTGATGACTCGGACCAGCGGGGCCTCAACCACCTGGCCGTAGTGCCTTCTGTCCAGACTGTTAACGCTGATAGACGTCTCCAAGTAGAAGACGCTACCACCGGAAGCTGATACGAAGTCGGGGAACTGAGCAGGAGTAGAAGCAGACTGTGCTTAACTTTGGGCTACCTCAATCATGCAGGAGAAACCGTACTGTTCACGCTCGATGTACTCATCTTCGTGTAGGTACAGCTGAAGGAAGGAGATTGAAGGGGGCAGCGATCACGAGAGTGGATGATGCATGATAATTTCAGGATGGCCGTGATTTACCAACCAGTGAGTATCATCACCTGGGATCCATCGCCCAGGACCAAGAAGTCCGACCGAGGCATCGGCCGTGTGCTGCCGTTAACGGTGACTGTGAAGGAGTCTGAGGCAAACCTGACAGATCACAGGTAGCCAAGAAGGGCCCGACTGGTGGACTTACTCGGAAGTCCGCTGGGGCAGTGAGTCTGATGTCTGTAACAGTGGTTCTTTCGAATACTAGAGGGAACACCACCAACCTCGGAGGCCATAGCCGTTACTGTGTATGGCAGATGGGAGGGGATACCGTTATGCCGAAGGCCTGCCGACCACGGTGGTGGTGGATGAGCCCAATGGGCGACTAGACTGCTGTCAAGATGGCAGCAGGCCGGGTGTCCCTCCCCTGACCTTCCCTAGCTCAGCATTGTAGACGTCATACATGAGAGTTCGTCCGGCCACTGATCCCATGGTCTCCCCCCGGGCATTCATCTTCATAGCACTCGGGCCGTAGGTCCCATCGACCAAGGCCTTGGTGGTCAACGCAGTATGCAACTGAAGGTGGGGTGGGTAGCTCCGGAGGGACTTCCTCCCAGACCCACTTGCCAGTAGTTGCTGCCCCAATCTGAGTTGAGGGTGTCAGGGTTCGTCAGCCACAGTGAGAATGCGTATCTTTGATCTGGTAGAAGCCGATGGTGCATCTGACGGAGCGTCTTTAGAAGGGCCCCGGGGTCCTCGCAGTCGGCCGATGTCACCTTCAAGACGGCCTGATTATCAGTGGGCGTGGTGCACTCTATCACAGCGGGCAGGGGGAGGGTTCCGCCACCTTGACGGAAGTGAGCCGGGTTCGGTTCCCCGAGCATGCATTTCTCCCCATCCTGATTGAATGGTCATCCTTCCAGCTGCAGTAGTGCACTCACGTGACTTAAGGAGTATCCCATCCCATCCGGCGCGGTGACGATGATGTAGCCGTCCGGGCCATTGCTGAGGTCAGTCTTGAAGAAAAACACCATCTCATGACGGGCGGAGCGAAGCAAGCTTCCTGAGATACCGTTCCTCAAGAGCAGCCTCAAGTTCGACAGACAGCTGCCACTCGTGTGATGCCGTCCGTATTTCGCCCCTTGGAAGGCGACGAATATGCACAGTAAGTTAAGAGCAGACTTACTCACCGGGGCTGGCAACAACGTCGGTAAGTATTCCCATCACAGCAACATTCCTCAGCCTCATGCCGCCGCCGTCAGTGAAGCGGAAGGGTGGGAACTCCACGGTCTGAGCCACCGTCGACTGAAGCGTTCAGTCTGGTACTCTGACCTCGGTATTTCGATCTCGAATGCTCATCGTCGCCAGCCACGTGTTGGCTGCATCAGTGATGGGCAGGGCCCTGGAGGGGTTGTCAACTCGCAACTTGAAGTAGATATGGCTTCCCGCAGGGATGAGTTCCCCTGAGGCAGGCCTTCATCGAGCCGAGGCACCCAACTTCATACCCGGTTCCAGGGTATAAGCACAGATGTTATCCTCATACGTCCACTGTGTGCCACCAACATTAGCCAGGGTTCCTCGACCCTGCGGGCTGGACCCCAGGAACTGGGCAGTTTCTGGTATGGGCTCTACCTGAGAGCGAGACCTTTAGAACAGTGGTGCTGGGTGTAGCGCTGACTTCCAAGCAGGCGTAGCCCTCAGGCAGCTGTATACTGATGGACGGGTATGAGCTTAGCGCTTGATAAGGTCTGTGCAGAGTCGCCATGAAGGACAACTGAGTGGCGGAGAGAGGCAGTACGGACGATGATATCCTATTCACCCGAGCCCCACTCAGAACGGAAGATTCCTGGAAGTTGGCAGCAGCAGGCTCTTACCTGGATGTAGAGTACGTTGCTGTGTTCTCCCTTGAAAGGGCGCGCGTCAACAACTCCACTATCATCTCGGACAATATGGGCACCACCCCACTGCTTGCCTGCTGGGGGCTTCTTATACCTGAAGCATTCAGGGCCCACTACGGCGGAAGATTGCCACATGTGGAGAGCGTGACGAGGAAACGCTCTTGCCGTAGGAGCCGGCTCCTCCGAAGACATTCCAGTGCCCCTTGGCCATCCACAGCGAGTTGGATGTGACAGACAAGACGACCGCTAGCTGCATGATGCTTACTGTAGTCCTCCCTCCACCAGAGTGTAGTGTGGGGTAGGTGTCGTCGCTGTTGGTGAGCTCCGCTCCGCCCAACCTCATAGGGAACCAGCCGACCTCGTCCACTGGTAGGGGCAACGCCTTTATCGTCAGTGTATACCGTACATCGCCCTTCAACGGAGTCATCTGGGCGACAGGATCAAGGCAACCGTAGAACTCCTCAGACTCACATCGTCAGGGAAGATAACCCTGACCACGGCATCATTATTGCCGATGTCCTCTAGGTGGCATCTGCCATTCAGGCTGCCACAGCGCATCCCCTCGGCGGGTAGCACCTGCCAAGAGCCACAGTTGTCGCAGCTGCCGATAAGGTCATTTACCATCCCTCACAGCGACGTCCACTCTCAGAGGCCTTCCAGGCGGTCAGGGGCCAGAGGTACACCCGAAGGTTACTGCCACCGACAATCTTCCCGAGCCCACTGCGCTCGCCTGACCATCAGGGTTGCCATTCGGGCGACAGGAAGCCCCCCTCACACCTGCGATACTGAGGGTGATCTCCCTGGCCGCGCCCAAGTCCCCGGGGTTTTGGAGCAAAACTGGGATGAGGGCGTCGAAGGCTTCCTGGGCCGGCCAGTTGGGATCAGTTGAGCGGGCAATTGGCAGTGGGGGCCTATCCGGGCTGATACCTGCAGAGGCAAACGGGTGAGAAGGGGGGTATCCAGATGTCGATCCTTGCTCAACACGGAATCCCGTCAGTCGAGCTCACCTACCTGCTTTGCCGAGTTCAAGGACCGTGTAGGGACTGGTAGCGATGTAGTCCATCGAGAAGATCCACAGGTTGGTGGTGTTCTCTTGAAGGGCAGCCTCGTGCACTACTGCGTTGAAGACCTGAGGCGGGGGGCTACGAAGGGAGATGAGGGCATGGGTGATTACTAGTTGGTAGGTGCTGTTGTCGGCGAGACCATTTCTGCTATCAAAGACGATCCCTATGCTCCTCTTCCGACCGTGTGTGCGGTACCAGCACCTGAAAGATGGGCCATGAGGGGAGGCGACCGCGGCAGGTGCTGGCGACTGGTAGAGCTTCGAAGACCACTACTGTGTGAAATTGGAGTGACACCCGGAAGCGCTCTTTGTGCTGAGAGATGTGGTGAACGGACCATGCACAGCACGATGTATAGGGAGAGCTTGAATCGAGGAGAGGCGACCAAGCGGGAGTATGTGACAGCTACCCCGGCCACTCACCCTTTCGGTATTGGGAAACCCTTGGGATGATCTGTCCACATCTCCCTGATCACTTGCCCGCAGGCCGACTGCTTGGCACTACTCACTCGATCGGCCGAGAAATCTATATCTGAAGGTGAGCTGCTTTGGTGATGCACCACACTCCCCAGAAGTATCTTAGCTAATCCTGCGATCTCACCTTCAACCTAAGATTCCCTAGGCCATCGTTTCTGTCGTAAAGCTGCATTTATTGATGCTTTTCCGGAAATTTGGTAAGGACGAGGATGACTATACGCCAACGACATCTCCCTTACTAGTTACACAATGAGAAGATGGTCCGGCCACATCAAACCAGAGCCTCTCACCTCCCGCAGTGGCCTCCTCGAAGGTGAGGGCCTCATCGGTCGAGATGAGCAAGTCAAACACTGCCGAATCTTGTACCTGGGGGGAAGGTATCTTAGGTTGATCCATGCGAAAAATGGAATAATCACCTGGACTATGAGTTGGGTGTCGCCCGGCCGTCGACCGTACATCGGGTTGGCTGCCGGGTCGCCGCCCGTTCGGAATTCGACGATAACCGGTGCTCTCGCCTCTACTTGCCGAGCTGTGAGGTGGATTGACGCCGCCATTTGCGGAGGGTCTACGAAGGTCACATGGCCCACCTGAGAGGCGGTGGTAGGGGGCCACCAGCAGCCTCGGTGAGCTACATGAGCGTGGTAGTTATTGTGTTGACCGTACGAGTAGCACAGCTTGGCGTTGGTGATGGGGGAGTGACTGATGACCTCCTCCTTAGTAGCCGCATGTGAGTGGGAATACCAATACCCACCACGACCAAGACTATCCGTGACCACAACCTGACTAAGGTGAGTCGCCATGGCCTGAGGGGCTCCCTCCACCGACAATCTGTGGGGCCGGGCTCCGAGACCATCCAACAGGGATGGTCACTGTGGCAGGGTCGTCAGGTATTATCGTGACAGGGTTACCGACAAAATAGGAACCAGAGATTCCGGCATACCTATTGATGACGGTATAGACGCAGTTTGATCGTCACTAGGCACCTGGTCCATCCTCTCACGAGGTCGAACTCCTCTTCGGAGATGTGGTCACCAGGACTGATGTTGTCACCGAGGGAGATGATCTGATGGGGTTACCACCCAGGCAAGATGCTAGGATGTTCCAAATTACGTCGCCGTCGTTGAGGCCAGGGTTGCCGTTGAATTTGACCTCAGTGGCGGATGCCGAGATGACCGTGACCGAGGTGATGTAGACCGACTCACAGTTGTCGTTGTTTTCGTCGCACCTGTCAGTGCGGCGGTGCGAAGCAGTAGTCGTGCAGCTATACCACTACCGGACATGCTCCGCGTCGCGGCCTTGGAGCGGGATGTTGCTCTCGGACCCCCCTACATCAGTGACGCCAGAGCAATGGTCAGGGCAACCGATATATAGATTTCCGAGGCCCGTGTTTGGGTTGCCTGAGGGAAGACAACTTATCGGAAGGCGGACTCGTCAAGTGGTGACCATCATTGGAGCTGCAATTCTCCGCTGGCTGGACGAGTCTGAGGTAGCCAGGGGCTGATGACAGCCCGTGGCCTTCCAGCTCAAATCGGACGGGGACGTGGGCCGAGAAAATAAACTCCTTCACTCCTGTCGGCCCGGATACCGTGAACCTGCTAGGATGCCGTAGAGGGCCTCATCTGGTGTTGGCCGCTCACCGCAAGGCCGCCCTCCAAAAACTGCCATCGCGACAGCCCTGACTGTCGGCTAGGGGACAGTAGCACACAACCACTGGTCCAGGGGTGTGTAGTGTAACAGTATTGGAGGTAACGCCCGCATCGAATGCGATGGCATCCGAGAGTTGTACACCTAGAGGGAGTAGCGTCCAGCTGCCTTGTCGGCTGTCCATGACCTCTGTGCAAAGCGAATGTATCCTCCTGTGATATCCCACCTATCTCGAAGGGATCTCGTTGGCAGTCTGCATGGCCGAGAGAGTAGGCCGGGTCAGACCTAGGGGACGTAGGAAACGTCCCCATCGTGATAGTAGGACAAGCACGCTTCATTCAGGATGCATAGCACTAGCTCATTAGTGATCGACAGCTATTGGAAGTCCTGTCGCGACCGCATTGAAACCTCTCCTCGGGAATTCCCATAACTTGTCAAAGATCTCGCGAAGGAGTTAACGTGATCTATTCTGGATTCGTCATGCATTGCAGCAATGCCATTGCTAGTGGGTGCAGTATGGACTATAGGATGATCGATCCCGACACCCCCCAAAACCGCCTGGCAGAGTTGGTGTTAGGGCTACTTAATTCCGATGATGGGGTGGTAGGTGTCCGCCTTAGCATGCAGGCCAGCGGTAGTATCGCGGTTGAGTCGGCTCTCGTGAAGACCGCCACTTTGCCGGGTTGGGATCTGGCCATCGGAGGCCCTAGGGACCCCAGCTCTCGGACAAGTTGAAGGGACTCTCGGTCGAACTCCCCAACCTTGAAGGAATGCTGAGTCTAGGGTCGTCCCAAATTCGACTAGTCACCTTGTGCCAGTTCGCTGGACTTGCACAGTGGCCATCACAGTAGCAAACATCGTAGCGTTGGCTCCCACTGTACGACACCCAGTCTGATTAAGGGAAGGGTAGGGGAGGGGAACCGGCAGGATTCAAGTCGCATACCCGTGAAGGAAAAGCCTTCGAAAACACGATTTCCGTGGACCATCACCGCGGCAGTCCGGCAGTCTGTCGGCGAGGAGCAATGAGGGACTGCGAGGTCGCTGGTCTCGTTGGCCGTCTTGCAATGATGTAGGTCAGAATAGCTGGGCAACCTGGAGAATCAGGACACAGAGGTCCATCTCGGATAGTAACAGTCGGACAAGGCGATCGCCTCACCCAGTGTCGTGGTTATGGTCGACTATTTTAATCCTGACATCAGATGCATTGGAATTAGCACATCCTAATGGGGGGCAATTGACCTGCAGTCAGTCACGCTGTCGAGAGTAGTGGCGATGAGATGGCTCACTGCAATGGTGAAGGGGAAACCTCCAGCAACCCCAGTGAAGGTGTCCGTACACTCAGTGCCGGTGACAGCACAAACACTGATAGTCCAAATAGAAAGTGTGCCAACCTGAAGAGAGTGTCGAGCAGCCAGCGCTGCAGCCAAGCCCGACCTGCTGTAGGAAGTCCTGGTAAGCTGCACAGCTTCGGTATCCGGGGCAGTAGCAGATCCCAAAGGTGTAACCCTGACCCCACGGGTAGGCTGCGGTGCCGAGGTTTGCGGACACGCCATCTAGGGTAGCGGTTAGGTAAGAGGAGGCGACGTCTGGTGCTGCAACGTACGTCCCTGAACGAAGGTCGACTGGAGCTAGCAGGACTGTTCCGCTCACCTCCGGAACATCCGTCGCCATTCGGACATAGAATATCCGAGGCCTCCGCTGTACCACAGGACTGGGCAATGATTGTGCCTGCTGGAGGGCCGTAGAAGGCCTGAGAGGGTGACTCTGGGTACCGGTGTCGAGGAGCGTATAGGGTTGAGTCCATTTGAAAGTACCCAGGATGCCCTTGTAACCATCGTAGACAACTACACAGCCACCACTTGTATGAGATGTTTGGCCTGCAACAGCCGGGACACTCCCTCTGGTTGAAGACACAGAAACGGATCGACGGAGAAGGGTCACCTCTCAAGCCGAAGCAGTGGATTTGGTGGTCGGCCAAGCACGTGGGGTTAGTGGACAACAGGCATTCGGTCCGGTAGATGCCAGCCACGATGATTCGAGGGAAAACGACGTAGGACGAGGACTCGAAGGATGAGTTTTTAGAGAAGCAGAATCGGTACTCGCCACCCGAGAGGAACTTGGTTGTGAGGCTGCCGTTGTAGTCGCTCCTGAACGGCAAAGGAACAGCAATGCGCAGCGGACCAGCAGGCGGACCCGACCTAGAGGCGGATGCAACCACAGCTAGCAAAGCACCGAGGGGTGTCGTCCCGCTCAGCCACGGTCCACTTGAACCGACCAAAGCTGGACCTGTGGGGAGCTCGCGATAGGGACACGGGACACAGGAAGAGACGCGGAGTCTGACCTGATACCGAACCTCCCGAGGATTGTAGTAGAGAGCAGTTGGCACTCGTTAATAGACAGTTGGCTTCATAGTCTGCTGCATCGGTACCTGACGATAAGTCCACTCCTGTGAGGGAGGCCGATTTTCCTACGTTACCGGCCATGGCACCACAGAGGGCTCCATCCACGATTCGGAGCCGCGGCTTGTGCGTGAATGTCAAGGTATCCGAAGATGTTGTCGACAAGGCAAAGGACGAGTAGTTGACGCCCGCATAGAGCTGGACACTAGCTGTGGCATTCGACGTTGCTACTTCTACACCATCATGGATGAAGTGGATCTGAGTTCGAGAAAGAGGATGGCTAGCAGCGGCCAAGGAAGACCGAGAGTTCGATTCTCCACTCTATCCGCCGCTATCGAAAAACCCGCTGACGTGTCTTGTGCTTACTGTCGTTTGTGTACCATAGGGAAGGGTGTCGAGGTAGTCTAGGGCGTAGAGGGGGGCTGTGAAGGCGAGTAATGAGGTAAAGAGGGCATCGTGGAGAAACATTCCTGTCACCTCGCGATTTCTGAGATGATCAACGTTGTATCACAATCGCGATGGAGGGCCTTCCAAGAAGCGAAGGAGAGCTTTCTACGACGAACCTTCTGAATTCACTGCATATCAACGCTACAAGGGGTCCCTAACTAAGCACATCGCCAAGAGTCTAACTAAGCCGGAATCGGTGTTGGACAAGTAACTCACACGCACGCGATAGAAGGCCTTCCAAAAAGCGACGGAAAGCTTCCTCTACACCCTCAAGGGTTCCAAGTCTGGGTGACTTTATCACACCTGCATCCTTCCTCATCAGGATACAACATCTACCGTTGTTCATGCGTCACGATACGGGATGAAATCCTGATGACGACACCCTCATAGATCCCGAGGATGCTAAGTTAGTCCAGAGCCTCGCTGCAGAGCAGGGATGAGGGTGTGATTGGAGAACGGTATCTCTATCGGACTCCGTGAAAGTAGCTGATCATCTTTGACTGCGATGAGCGAAGGCCTTTCTTCTTCGCGGGCATGTATATGTAGTTCTCCAGTTGGTTATCCTAGCACTCTAGGACTATACTTCTTGGGAGTCACCAGTCGGGTTTATCTCCACTACTCATCAAGATAACCAACGCAACGCCGAGTACTAAGCAGAAAGTCTATTCGTAAGGCTGTGAAGGGGAATACCATAGGAATAGTATACTCTTTAAGAGCGTGCCCCACAATTGATGGGGTATAATCGATTTTTTAAGAGAGAATCATAAATCACGTAGGGAACATCACGTTCCCGATACATCACTCAGTATGAAGATTCATTCGGACAAGTTGATCATGAAACAGCTAGCACGACCACGACAAAAGACGCCACTAAATTCGTGAATAATGGCGCCTCATGCTCATTCCTGTGAGCAAGCGAGACAACTATGGAAGAGGCGGGCAGGGCGAAATCGTGGTAGGCCCTCCACCGCATGTACAAGGTATAGTAGAGCCTTGACATACTCCCCCAGCTCCCGGCCGGTAGGCAGCCTTGCAGTAGGAACCCATATCTCCTGTCTGCTGCCGACAGAAAGCATTCCCGTCGTCACATGGTTTGGGGGGAGGTGGAGGAGAGGTGGGCTGCGGTGTTGTGGTAGGTGGCTGCGTGGTCGGACAAGGCGGCTGCGGGGTCGGAGTGGTAGGCCCTCCACCGCATGTACAAGGTATAGTAGAGCCTTGACATACTCCCCCAGCTCCCGGCCGGTAGGCAGCCTTGCAGTAGGAACCCATATCTCCTGTCTGCTGCCGACAGAAAGCATTCCCGTCGTCACAAGGTTTAGGGGGAGGTGGAGGAGAGGTGGGCTGCGGTGTTGTGGTAGGTGGCTGCGGGGTCGGAGTGGTAGGCCCTCCACCGCATGTACAAGGTATAGTAGAGCCTTGACATACTCCCCCAGCTCCCGGCCGGTAGGCAGCCTTGCAGTAGGAACCCATATCTCCTGTCTGCTGCCGACAGAAAGCATTCCCGTCGTCACAAGGTTTAGGGGGAGGTGGAGGAGAGGTGGGCTGCGGTGTTGTGGTAGGTGGCTGCGTGGTCGGACAAGGCGGCTGCGGGGTCGGAGTGGTAGGCCCTCCACCGCATGTACAAGGTATAGTAGAGCCTTGACATACTCCCCCAGCTCCCGGCCGGTAGGCAGCCTTGCAGTAGGAACCCATATCTCCTGTCTGCTGCCGACAGAAAGCATTCCCGTCGTCACAAGGTTTAGGGGGAGGCGGAGGAGGAGTCGGCTTCGGTGTTGTGGTAGGTGGCTGCGGGGTCGGAGTGGTAGGCCCTCCACCGCATGTACAAGGTATAGTAGAGCCTTGACATACTCCCCCAGCTCCCGGCCGGTAGGCAGCCTTGCAGTAGGAACCCATATCTCCTGTCTGCTGCCGACAGAAAGCATTCCCCGTCGTCACATGGTTCGGGGGGAGGTGGAGGAGAGGTGGGCTGCGGTGTTGTGGTAGGTGGCTGCGTGGTCGGACAAGGCGGCTGCGGGGTCGGAGTGGTAGGCCCTCCACCGCATGTACAAGGTATAGTAGAGCCTTGACATACTCCCCCAGCTCCCGGCCGGTAGGCAGCCTTGCAGTAGGAACCCATATCTCCTGTCTGCTGCCGACAGAAAGCATCCCCGTCGTCACATGGTTCGGGGGGAGGTGGAGGAGAGGTGGGCTGCGGTGTTGTGGTAGGTGGCTGCGGGGTCGGAGTGGTAGGCCTTCCACCGCATGTACAAGGTATAGTAGAGCCTTGACATACTCCCCCAGCTCCCGGCCGGTAGGCAGCCTTGCAGTAGGAACCCATATCTCCTGTCTGCTGCCGACAGAAAGCATCCCCGTCGTCACATGGTTTAGGGGGAGGTGGAGGAGGAGTGGGCTGCGGTGTTGTGGTAGGTGGCTGCGTGGTCGGACAAGGCGGCTGCGGGGTCGGAGTGGTAGGCCCTCCACCGCATGTACAAGGTATAGTAGAGCCTTGACATACTCCCCCAGCTCCCGGCCGGTAGGCAGCCTTGCAGTAGGAACCCATATCTCCTGTCTGCTGCCGACAGAAAGCATTCCCGTCGTCACATGGTTCGGGGGGAGGCGGAGGAGGAGTCGGCTTCGGTGTTGTGGTAGGTGGCTGCGGGGTCGGAGTGGTAGGCCCTCCACCGCATGTACAAGGTATAGTAGAGCCTTGACATACTCCCCCAGCTCCCGGCCGGTAGGCAGCCTTGCAGTAGGAACCCATATCTCCTGTCTGCTGCCGACAGAAAGCATCCCCGTCGTCACATGGTTTAGGGGGAGGCGGAGGAGGGGTGGGCTGCGGTGTTGTGGTAGGTGGCTGCGGGGTCGGAGTGGTAGGCCCTCCACCGCATGTACAAGGTATAGTAGAGCCTTGACATACTCCCCCAGCTCCCGGCCGGTAGGCAGCCTTGCAGTAGGAACCCATATCTCCTGTCTGCTGCCGACAGAAAGCATCCCCGTCGTCACATGGTTTAGGGGAGGCGGAGGAGAGGTGGGCTGCGGTGTTGTGGTACGTGGCTGCGTGGTCGGACAAGGCGGCTGCGGGGTCGGAGTGGTAGGCCCTCCACCGCATGTACAAGGTATAGTAGAGCCTTGACATACTCCCCCAGCTCCCGGCCGGTAGGCAGCCTTGCAGTAGGAACCCATATCTCCTGTCTGCTGCCGACAGAAAGCATTCCCGTCGTCACAAGGTTTAGGGGGAGGCGGAGGAGGAGTCGGCTTCGGTGTTGTGGTAGGTGGCTGCGGGGTCGGAGTGGTAGGCCCTCCACCGCATGTACAAGGTATAGTAGAGCCTTGACATACTCCCCCAGCTCCCGGCCGGTAGGCAGCCTTGCAGTAGGAACCCATATCTCCTGTCTGCTGCCGACAGAAAGCATTCCCGTCGTCACAAGGTTTAGGGGGAGGTGGAGGAGAGGTGGGCTGCGGTGTTGTGGTAGGTGGCTGCGTGGTCGGACAAGGCGGCTGCGGGGTCGGAGTGGTAGGCCCTCCACCGCATGTACAAGGTATAGTAGAGCCTTGACATACTCCCCCAGCTCCCGGCCGGTAGGCAGCCTTGCAGTAGGAACCCATATCTCCTGTCTGCTGCCGACAGAAAGCATCCCCGTCGTCACATGGTTCGGGGGGAGGCGGAGGAGAGGTGGGCTGCGGTGTTGTGGTAGGTGGCTGCGTGGTCGGACAAGGCGGCTGCGGGGTCGGAGTGGTAGGCCCTCCACCGCATGTACAAGGTATAGTAGAGCCTTGACATACTCCCCCAGCTCCCGGCCGGTAGGCAGCCTTGCAGTAGGAACCCATATCTCCTGTCTGCTGCCGACAGAAAGCATCCCCGTCGTCACATGGTTCGGGGGAGGTGGAGGAGAGGTGGGCTGCGGTGTTGTGGTAGGTGGCTGCGGGGTCGGAGTGGTAGGCCTCCACCGCATGTACAAGGTATAGTAGAGCCTTGACATACTCCCCCAGCTCCCGGCCGGTAGGCAGCCTTGCAGTAGGAACCCATATCTCCTGTCTGCTGCCGACAGAAAGCATTCCCGTCGTCACATGGTTTAGGGGGAGGTGGAGGAGGAGTGGGCTGCGGTGTTGTGGTAGGTGGCTGCGTGGTCGGACAAGGTGGCTGCGGAGGGGATGTCGTCGGACAGGGCTGGGCCTGTCCTAGGGCGGGCCCAGTTGCAGCGACGAGGAAGAGGGTGAGAGCGGCGTACACCATTTCTTACCTCCCAGATGGGTGGAACAAAGGCTAATCACCTGAAGGCGATGTATTATTAGTAACCCTCAACTGGTCACTCAAGCTGACGATGTGGACGCGTGCAGACCCTATCGCGCTTACTAAGCGCCGCTTAGGTGACCACAGTCTGCTACCGTACGAAAGCTTCGTAACAGCCCGGCCTCCCATCCGTCTCCGCCTCGCAAGATCCTACAGAATCAGTACGAGCTCATCCAGTCATGGCACGCTGACGACTATGCGATGAGTGAACACTGTTCACTGAACAGCATGTTCTGGGACGCTGGTGGCGCGGGTTGGCGAGCGCTACTTCCTGTCCCGTGGTCGTATGAGTCTTGTCGTGGCTCCTCTGCTCACGCTTATGTGCCTCATTTGATGATGAAGAGATCTTCTATTGTCTTAGCGCGATGTAGCGAAGTTTACGAAGTAACCTATGCTAATTTGATGATTGAAAATCGTTATGCGCTTCTTCAAGCAGTGGTTGGTACGCGTGCGAGCGCCCGTGCAGCCGTCAGCCGTTTTCCTCGCACCGCCTCAACTTGTGTGGCTCTTCTCCCCGTTGGCTTTGCTGCAGAGGCAAAGTACTTGAGTGAGATGAACACCCGTCCTTTCGATTGTTGGAGGATTGGTCAGGCGGCTTGCCGGGATTTATCTCGTCTCGGGTGAGTCTTGGGGTGCCGGGTGCGTCGTACGTGTCGAGGTACGACCGATCGCTACAGGCGTGTTGTGATCCGCTGTGTGCAACTGCTATGACTCGTGCGAGTGTCCCGTATCAGCGCAACACTAGAGTGCTGTTAGCCAATGATATCAGTATGTAACGGACTGATGAAGGCCTCGTGAGGGGGAATTATGCGCACACGTGCTGATAGCTGAAATCGATCATCATCAAACCGATCACCGCGCCAGTCGGCAGCGCTCCATAAGAGCAACCGAACGCGTGAGCCGCTAGCGTGAGTGTTTAAGAAGAACTTCTTCTGAAGAAGCAATGTCGGCCATCAAGGGCCATTTGCCACGCTCACTGGAGTTTCACCCATATTGTGTAAAACGCTAGTGTAAAACGCATAACGCATAACGCAACGCGAAGTAGACGATTTTAGAGCTCAAAATGCGAAAAACGCGTAGGCGTTAAACATACCGTCATCCATAACGCGTTGACATAACGCGCGAGAGGCAAAACACAATTAACAGCACAACAAGAAATTTAGACGATAGAAACTAAGCGGCAGGCCCAATCCCAGTTTGCTGATGATAAAGGAAATCGAAGTTAATTAAAATTCTACAAGCGCAAACCATCCTGGGGGGCTTATTTCCAGCTCTGTGTACATGACCTCTAGCTCTCGTGTACAGAATATCGAAGCGTTTCAAGAAGCCGAACGCTCGCTCGACTCTACTCCTCACGCTCGCGTGTCTGGCATTGAACATAAGCTGCTGTGGCGCGAGTCTCTGCTGCTTGACACGTTTGTGAGGTATGATGAGACGAAGGTCACGATTATGCCCCGTAGCGTAGCCCAAATCGGCCATCAGCCTTCTCCTATGAGGCACCTTCAAGACCCTACATCTCAAGGTTTTCCTGTAGATGTAGAGGTCGTGCCTGGCCCCTATCCAAGGTAAACTGATGTGAACGATCCGCCCGGAAATATCTACCACAGCTTGCACCTTGATCACGTGAGACTTGTACTTCGGCTGGTAGTAAAAATCTTGGTCCACCGTAGGGCGCCGAATACGAATAGGGAATACGTCGACGTGACCAACTACATTCCGGAAGGGCCCGTTGCCTCCTATTCGGGGAAGATCGTGTAGGCTCTGGGGGATGTATGGGTTCTTCAACTTGAAGACTTCAAGAGGTAGCCATGAAGGAGTATTTCCAGGTCAGCCATTTTAGCCGCATCATCGCCTCCCAGCCGCGTTCTGTACTCGTGATAATCCGGATTTTGCTTGTAGACCCGTAATAGTTCCAACAGGTGCTTCTTCTTATACCGAGGATGTAGGTGGAGATCTTCGCAAAGTTTATCCCATAACCAGCTAACGAACCTTTGCCCGTACCCGTAGATGAAGCGATACATATCCGGAGAAACGTGTTGAAGCACCCTCGCCTGCGGCTGACCCTCGCGCTTGCCGGTGCTTCAACGCGCTCCTCCGATTCAGCGGCTTTCTGAAGGTGGTGCAAGACATGTTTCTTTCCTTCTGAAGTCCTTCTCAGCTTCTGTGGTACAAGTATGCCGATTTCCTCTCTTCTCAACAAGTCCCTACCTGGTCGCGTTGAGGACCTACAACTGAGTGACGTCAACCAGTTTGTCACTCGGAGGCATATCGCAGTGGTAGCTGCATGGAAACGCTAGGCGTACAGCACAGAGTAGGGACTGGGTACTTCCTGAACGTGAAAGAGCTGTTTGGTTTCAGATGGATTAAGCATGCTGAGAAGTACGACGCTATCCTACTAATGGAGGGTAGACCGGCTGCAGTGGATTCGAAGGCGCGTCGGCAACAGAAGTCCAAAGGGACTTCGGAAGAGCAGCGGACAGGCACGGTTATGAGACAGATGGGTTTGTCGATAGACTTATATATCTATTTGACTTTGATATATGCGAGGCGTTGGGCGAAGTTGTCGACCCGGTTTCGCAAGCTCCGGCGATGCCTACTCTAAGTTGCACAACTCCGAAGAAGCCCAACCCGTCGTACTCTGGAGATGCTGTGACGCGACCCACTCGCGCGTCTGGTCAATCGTCTGAAGAAGTACCCACTGTTGCACCATCGGAGTCCTACTGGAATAAACGTCACGACGAGAGATTGGTGGGTATCACTTCTATTCTTCTTGATATTTCGAAGACTCTATCTGATGGGTTCGACAAGTTGGAGAGCGCATTCATAACTATGGTGGAGCAGTCTCGTACTGCCAGTGGTATAACCGTGGATGATGTGAACCTGGACGGTGGCGCACAAGTTGAATCTCAAGCTGGGTCAGAGTCTGAAGAGGAGGACGAGGAGGTTGATCCTGTGCCTAGCTTGGAGGATCAGAAAGCTCTTCTGAAAGAAGAAAGAGCATGTCGGAAGAAGCCCAAGCCCAAGGGAAAGCCCAAGGCTAAGTCCCATGCTCCACCCAGAAAAAGGAGGAAATGAGATGGGACCCCGTAGATCGATCAGGAATGGCATGTGACGAGTGATTTTTCGTATTCTCAGTTCTGTTGGTTGTGTTCGTGCAGTTAAGTCTCGTGATGAAAACTGATTCACGATGTACCATTGTTTTTCCACGATATCAGTACTCAGTAGATTCGATTCAAAATTGTTCCATAGTGTGAAGTTGAATGAACAACTCAAAATGGGTGAGCTCGGTAGCGACTGGACGCTTCCCTCAGTGTTCGAATATGAACAGCGGAACGATTCTTCCAGCAGTGAGTGATCACGACGCAGCAGCTGCGTCACAGGCATGATTTTGCGGTTCCGCCGCGGAATCGCCGCTGGGGAATCAACCCCGGGTTGCTAGGTATTCCCTGGCGAACCGGCGTGAGCAGAAGGGTGTGCTAGATACGGTCGGCGAGACTATCTTTCGGGTCGCTACGAACCTTAAAAGTTTCCATGTATGAGACTTTCACGACATAGAGTTGGAGAGTTATCACGGTAAGAATCTCACCTCAGCCAAATCATCAACTGCACCTATTGAGTCAATAGTATTGACTCCCACATAAGGTGAGATGGTAGAACGAAGAGGCCGTGCGTATGAGTGCAGCTTTGTACGCAGCATAGGTAACGCCGAAGCAGAGCACAATACATAAACGGGGCTGATGATACAATCCTCAGACCTCAGCGACGCGGTGGTGGCCAGTAAACTCGACACCCAAATGGCCTGACACGGATATTAACTCGCTCATTAGTAGTGGTATGACAAGCTCATCTGGACAAAGTGACCTGCCACGTGAACTTTGTAAGGAGCTTCAAGTCTACATGTAGTGATAAAAACTCCCGTATCTCCAGTGAAGATTCTTCAGAGTTTGCACATACTAAATATGAAATTGAAGATTGATGTGTGATCTCGGAGTGAAGATTCCCAGGGATCTTCAGGTGACACTGTCTGACAGTGTCACCGTGACAGCAAGCTAAAGCTCGAGCATACAGACACCGTCCTCGAACGCTGGGAGATCCGCACAAATCCTTCCACTCGCGCAATTCTGAAGGTAGGTGCACACCGCGCTCTGTATCGCCGAGTGTCTACTTACATGTGACCATCGGCATTCGATGTAGCAACGACTCAATTTGCAAGCTACTGTCGCAGTGCCGAATGAATCGCATTCCGAAGCTATGGCACAGGCGTCTGCGCACACACCATAAGCGATTTCATGTTGGTCATTCTGAAGAGACACGGCGAGTGAGTTTACAGAGTCGCAGAGTTTGCCCCTGCGAGGCATGCTAACTGAGCTCTTCCAGCCGGTGAATTTCCGATCAGAATCGATGTTTGCTCACATAGCCGATGACGTACTCCTCAGTATTGCATTTGCATCCATCCTTGCAGTGGTCGAGAGGCTTCCCGTAGGAGCCTCCTCTTGGCGGCCCACCTGAGTGAGGCGAACTCAGTCATTACGCGCTTCCTTCAAGGGGGAAATCTCTACCCGCATTTAGTTCGACTGAGCTGACGTTGGTGGGTCGAGAAACCAGCTGAGCGGGCTGAAAACTGAGCGGGGATATAATGGGTTTCACGATAGGACCAAGCCCGAATCCACTTACGGCTTTTTCTCGGAGGACTCTCGAATCTTGAGCTCAAAGGCGGCGCCACTCAGACACACGAATCACAGGATTCTGACCATGGTGGTGTCCGTGAAGCGAAGATCCTCTAATGACAGTGTTATCAGAGTGATATGAATAACATCTTTCTTTCTCGAAAGCAATGAATTTTGATCGTGCAAGCGAGACTCGCTTAGCGAGTTCCAAGCTGTCCCTACAGTCACGGGAATACGCATACACATATCGTTGCGGGGCGCGTGACGCGCTTAGCGAGCCACAATGGCTTGTGTCTCGGTACTGACTCGGATTATCCAATGGATAACATTTAGGGGAAACGCAACAAATGGATGCCTCGTGCCAGAATAAGCCATGACCACTACCATGGGACAGAAGTAGTGTAAGTTACGTTTTGTAACGATGCACTTCACTCTCTTTTTTGCTTCTCAGCACGGCCTGAGCCTCTCGCTTGCCCATACGATCGGTATTAGGCTCATAAGGTATATATCATATAAGTACTGCGCAGTCCTCATATACTATAAAAGGACTGCGAAGGTCTGACCTCATCTCGGGACTTGAAAAAGCTCTTCTGGAAAACTCGGGACATACTCAGGACCAGCCAGCCGAGTATATTCGACAATCTGCACCCACAACACTTGTTGAGCGCGTCGCTGAACGTGTCACGCGACACGTGACAGTGTCGCGGTGACACAGTGTGGCTTAGCCATATCGTATCGAACACATCCGGCAACGATGCTTCAGTGCTTGGCGGGGTAATCCTGCAAAACCGACCATGGGCTTGGAGAGCCCCTCCAGGAGAGGCGCAAGCACTCTAATGCCCCGCTGAAGGTCCTCACGAAGTTTCTAGGTGTTCGTTTCGGCGCCAGATAAATAAGTTTGGCTGTTCCCCTTCCCTCAGGAAACAGAAGCAAGAAGAGCAGCAGCAGAACGCTGAGGACACCTCAGTTCATTGCCGTGCTACTCGGCGGAGCCCTTCACGCAGTCAGACGTGGCTAAATGTAGCAATGCTAAAGTAGCATGTACTGCGCGATGTAGAAACTTTCTTGTTACTTTACTGGAATTGCTCGCTGTGACTTTACTCACTTTGCTTCACTTTCTAAAATGCTTCTTCTTACCAAGAAGATTTCAATTGAGCGATCAGTGCCAGATCTACGCGGGCTCTGTTGTAACGCTGATTATACTGTTAACTCAGAACAGAAGGGAATCTGATAAACTCAAGTGGAGAAAGTTGCTGTGTTCGGTGAGGACGATGAGTGACCCACGCAGAAACCTGCTTGATATACTGCGTCCACCAGTATCAAAAATAACCCAGCGACCCCTCATTCTCGGTTTATATGCCACAGTGCAAAAAATGCGATACTGTAGGGGCGGAGACGCAGAACATATGAATGCAACTTGTGTGCACAGCACAGCCTGTGCTGCACAGGTAACGGCAAGAAAGAGCAACCACAAATAGAAATCAAGTCTCATCATCGTGCGCAATTTGCATCGTCTTAGATGGAAGCAAGCCAGCAGGCAGCCTTACTTTGTTCTTGAACTCAGCCTTGCCTTAAGTTCTGTTAAGCTTACTCTTGAGTGGCTTCGTAACTTGTGAACTTCGCGACTTCGGCAGGATCGGAGTCCGATCATCGGACCGGCTCCAGCCGGTGTAATACGGCTTCAGAAAGCCGTTTTAACAGAATTGGGTGACAGTGTCACCGTGATACAGAATGAAGACTAACGGAGGCCTTTTCGATTTGCGGGTCGCGATGGCACTGGACAGTACTAATGCAACCAGTACATACAGGCTTTGTCCTCGAAGGGTGGAACAGAGATGCAGGAGCCTCCAATCAGACAGTTCTGAAGACAATCAAACGTTTCCCTCTCCATTCTGAAGCCTCAATTAGTCGTCCACTCACCCATTGTGATCCGCATTTAAGGTAGCAGCGTCCGAAAGGAGCGCATCCTAGTACTCCATCCCAAGCCTCTCGAGGCGGGGGGCAATCGTGACGATTGAATTGTCGGTTGTATAACAGATCTGCGCACACACAGCGGCGCTCACTTCACCATGTTCACCCTGAGAGAAACATTTTTGAAAGTAGGAACAGCCGACAATAAAACTGGAACTGTGTGGAGAAGAAATTGACGAGTCTCATGCTCAGTGAGCAGTGCTCACATAGAGGACGATTTGGCTGTCAGTCCGGCAACCACATCCGCCTCTGCAGTCGTTGGGTGGTACTTCGTACATACGTCCCTCTGAGTAAGCAGGTCATGCGATCCCCGAGCCTGGCTCCAGAAGCACCGAAGGAAGAACCTTTGTGATTTGATAAAGCTCTCAGGTTCGCCTCTGAGGGCGAAGCATCAACTAGATCGACCATAGCGCTGAAAAGGATATGCAGAGGACTTCTCGATCGATTGAATCCTGCTCTCACTCACAAGTTTCCCTCTTGTGACCGTCCCATCTTGACGTCGACAGCGGTGCTATTCAGGCACATGAAGCACAGGGTCCAGAAGATGATGAATTGCATACGAGGAGACTCAGGGTTAATCGGCTGTCCGAACCATAATTTCCAGAACTCACTGGAATCACTCAACACAGAGCGAGAACCAGCCGGAGCCGGCCATCCCTAAATAACTCATTACTCCTGAAAGCCCAAGTGTGGTTCTTGGAACCATTTCCATCCCTGAAGGACCCCATCTACCTCCGTTTAGATGTGCGTCTCGCAGTGCCTCTTGGCTCGAGGGCGAGCCTTCCCGAAGCACGCGTGTGCTCAGCTCAGCCCGCTATGTCCGTGCGTGCAAGCAGAGCAGCAGCCAGCACAATCATGATTAATAGATTAGGTTCCAGTGAAGGAATCGTTCCGATGGGGTTCGGGGCGCGTCACCATTCGCAGTCTTACTCTTCCGAGGAAGTCATTCCATTAAAGTCCACTGGCGGACGGAGGAATCATCGTCGCTGGAAGTTGAGCCGTGGGGGGGTCCCTCATCTTCCGGGTACAAGTTTCACAAGTTCACGCCTTCACAAGTTTCTCGACTGTATAGTAGACTTATCATAAAATGTAAGTGCTGGGAATCGAACCTGCGACACCCATTCTGCGCAGTTTTATTGCGCAGAACTTGAAGTGCCGATATTTTTTGATTCTAGTGACTACAAACGCAGGGAAAGGCATGGAGTTACTCGCTGGACTATGGGTAACACGATGGTGAAGTCAAATTCTGTCTGCATTAAATCCCACTTCAGCCCCACTTACTTATTGCCTAAGATGCGCATCTTAGGCAACTCAACACCATCTTCGCTGTTTGAGATAGATTGAGCGTCACAACTTACAGCTGAATGAGCGATAGTCCGAACTTCATAGTGAACATCGTAGATTAGCATGGGTTGCGTCATAAAGACGCATCATTGTGATACGGTAGTCTCTCAATCCTCTCTTCTCTCAACGTTTTGATCATGACTCATGATTCGTGGGTAGACCAATGAAAGTAGATATCATCGAATGGATCACTGTCGCATCATTGTCTTGACTCATTCATTTCCAGGCCCGCGCGGCTGTCCTCAGCACAGCGTCCGGTGAGGAAGGACTATCCTACTCCGGGCGGCTGTTAAATTGAGAAGAGAACGTTCTACACTATGCAAACTACATACATAAACCAGGCACTATTCACCTACCATTCCACAGATTTTACTGCCATGGTAACCACCCTTTGAAAGGGTCCCTTTCAATCCCTGCTCTATGTTCGCTCGATTCATCGCGCGGCAGCTTTGATGCCACGGGCTGCCTTCTCAGGTTGTCTCCGGGCCTCACGTTTCCTACACCCAGCTTGACACTACACCTGCCTCGCCGAGGACCGCGGCCAGGGGCTGTGGTAACTGCCACTCGGTGACTGATTGTCTGCGTTCCGCGTGCAAGGCTGCCAATCAGAAGGGCCCCGTTGGGAGTGTCTGTTGAGAAGCTGACGATTTTTCTGTACGCTGTGTCACACAGCCTGTGTGCCCCTTCTTCCCCGAGCGCACTTCCTTGAGTCGCTGCAATCGCTCTGCGGTGACTACATTGTAGTAACCGGGAGGGTGCTGGAAAAGTACTTCCGAACTCACGGAAAGTTTCCGAGAGGTTTTTTCCCCGAATTTTCCGGAAATCTCCGAAGGTGTCTGAAATTTGCGAAAAACGGTATGTGTGTCATTTCGGATGCTCCGAGCCAGCGCCAGGACATTCTGGGCTCTCACGTAGACTACGAGCTACGAGTTATAGTGCAGTCAGGAATCTGCACTGGCGAATTCGTGACCGAAGTCTTCGTTCGAAACCAGAAACGAAGCCTGTGACTCTGGACATTCAGAAGTCTTGCGGGAAGAACCTTTCAAATTGAAAAGTTCATCCCGATTGGATATTTCAATCTTTCGAAGAAGATCTGCAGTCTGCAATGCTTCGATTGCGAATCTGAGTTTGTGAGCGTTCTGGTTTTGGCTTCATCGCCGCCGCGGCAACGTTCTTCATGGGAATACATTTTTCGAGGTTTGCGGGATGTGGCATATGTCCTCAGATCGTGGGTGTGGATTGTGGAGAAGCCACCAGCGACAGGGTCGTTGAGAGTAAGAAGAATGATTTCTAACTTTCCTTCCCGTGAAAGATGGAAAGTTTCCCAGGAGAAATGAGGGAAGAAGGGAAAGTTTGTCCTCTTCGCGGCAAGCGCGGTAAAGTGATTTCGCTGCGAGATCTTCGCACCTGTTCACGCCGGCTCGGCGTGATCGAATCGTTAGTCGTAATCAGGGACCCTGGTCCAGGGACCTATTTTACAAGAAAGGCTTCTCACGGAGCACCCTACGGATAGGTGCAAGGAGCAAGGTGCCTTACGTCGCGACGTGAGGAGAGTTCTTTCACAACTTGCTAATCACAAGAAATCGCTCCTTGCAGTGCAAGGCTTGCACCTTATGCACCTATCCGTAAGGTGCACCTCATGAAGGACACCTCACGTTAGCTGATAAGCATAATACAGCCGTGGAGACACGCCGCATTGAGAAAAGATTCGGTAAAACTGGGAAAACGATTATCTCAAGGGTCTACTTATACTAGGGTCTTGCAGCAAGACTCTTGCTATCTTAGCATATCTCAGGGAAAACGGTGATTGAAAGTAATGAGGTAATTCCTAAAAGTCCGGAATATCCGAGAAAGGTCGTGGAGCGAGAATTGATGTTTCTCAGAGTCTCCAGAGAATACCGATGCGGGCCAAGCCATGAGTGGAGCGAAATTGGCTAAAATCCGGTAAGTTGACTACGCATATCCCCATGAGCAACCCCCGGAGGTACCCTATGGCACCTTACGTAAAGTCCGAAAGGAGGCATGCCAAGTGGCCTCTTGTAAAGTAGCCTTACGTTAGGAGCCTTTCCTTACCCTCCTAATGTGAGAAAACTTACGGTGAGGCAAGGCTCCTTCGGCAACGCAACAGACTGTTGCGGATGTACTGTTGCCAAGAGTACCATCGTAACTCTAGGGGAAAGGAGTCGGTTTTTTTCGAAAACAATCCATCTCACCTTACGTTGGTCTAGATGTTCATCCAAAATATTACTACTGTGTATGTTGCCACAGCTTTAAGGTAACGCTTTCAGGTAATTGACCAGACCTTTTGACGAATTATGAACTTGAAGCAATATAGAGATGGGAAAAGAATGACATTATAATGCAACATTGTACATTGTAACTCACAATGTACAACGTAGAACTTGTAAGCGACACCACTCTGTCGTAGAATCATCCTCATAGCATCCCCAATAATCGCGTGCGCTAAGAAGAGCAAGCGGTGGTTGAAAGGTAACGGAATAGCTAGGCAAGATTCTGACCGTTCTTCAATCTTTGTGCCAACCGCATGTCCTGGGGCATGAGCGTTACTCGCTTGGCATGGAGAGAGCACAGGTAGCTGTCTTCAAAAAGACTTTCCAGAAATGCCTCTGAGGCATGTTGTAGTGCCTCGATCGCATTGCTCTGTATCCTCGGGTCTGCCAGATCAGAAGAGTCCTTCAAAATGCTTCTGACCACTCGACCAAAGGTGGCCCTAGGAATGAGAAGCCAGCTGGTCGCTTGGTAAAAGCGGACCTCCCGCAGAGCCGTACTAGCCTGACTGCCACTTGAACGTGATCTTTCCATCTGACAGAGACACTCGTTGCGGGACCCGTATCCATTGCTTGGTTTGTCCTACCGCTTTTCTCCGTATCTTCGCCTGTGTGCGTCTGTCGGGCTCTGAACTAGGCCTCGCCCTTTTCCGTAGGGATGATGCCACTCTCCCTTTCCTACCCTTCGGGAGCTTGAATGACGGAGGTTGGGTTGAGGTTTGCTGTTTAGCTTCGATGGGGTGCCTGCGGACATCTTCGTGAGCACCCTTTACCTTAACTGCGAATGCTGCTGCATATGCTGCTTCTCCTGCTGAGGAGCGAAGCACCTCATTATCCCCTGGCCCTGAATATAGGCAATGCCCCGGGTTTTTGTCGAGCCGCTCGACTGGATCGTGACCATTTTACCTTCTCCCTTTTCGGGGTGCGCTTCAGCGGGGGCATCGGGAATTTCAGGGCTGATGTGGGTATTGGAATCGTCGACTTGTTGACTTTCCTTGGCTGACAACGAGGAATAAACATTGTAGCACAATTATTTATGTTCGTACTCTCATAGTGACTGTCATGGCTCGTGCCAGCTAATGCTGTATTGTCGTTGCTGCTATTGATTTTCAGATTATCTGAAAATTACGCGGGCGACGAAGGGGGTAACACAATGTGGCGGAGTACCTTCGTTTTTCACCTGCCTATAGGTACCGGCTTCGCTAGTGTCTTCGTCAGAACCTAACATACATCGTAAATGACGCTTTACAAGTGATGCTCAGTAATGCTTGCTTAACTTCTTCCTTGCTTTCATCAGGATTCTCCTTGATGTTACGGATTTCATAGTTGGGGTTTTCCCCCCTCCCATCACTGCTGTCATCTTCGCTCTTGTTATTGTCATAGAAACACATTGCCACATTCTCATTAGAATCGCCGGCTGTCTGGTCATCGTCATCTTCTAAGAGTATAACTGCAAGCAAAGTTGCATTTGTTACGTTGATGGAAGCTACGGTACCCTCCTCGTCACTCTCTTCGGCACTCTCTTCGTCGCTTTGACTACCATTCTGAGAGTTGTCCTATTGCGACAAGATCAATTAGGCCCAAGAATTGGTTCACACCTTACCAGGTTTTCAGCGCTCCAAACTGGTTTGCGAAAAGTACGGGCGACAACGTCGGTTCGCCGTATTATACGGCGAACTGACGTTGCCGCCACCTCGCCAAGAAGGCGAGAGGCGCTGAGTAGGTGAGACATTGCCTGCTGGCCTTCCCCGCAAGCTTGCAAATTAACCACCGGCGTCCACTTGTGCTTTAAGACCAGACTGAAAAGCATCCACAAATACAGTTGTACATTCATTAACGGATCACCTCTTGTATGCATCTATTTCCTTGTCAGCCTGAATGAATAGTCGCTGGCCTTCTTTCTCTTCCTTGTTTTGAGTTTCTCTTTCGAAGAGCGACGTTTCTTCGGGATATTTCTTGGCTTTTTGTAGCATATCTTGTAAGTCGATCGCGAAACCTTAAAGGGGTGAAGGACATTACGTCGCTTGGTGACGGGACCAACCTGTCAGATCTAGCTCCTCAGTCCTCGGAGTTGTAGGTGCTTTCCTGGGAACGCCCTTAGAACGCACCATCAAATTGTTCGACTCGAAAAAGCTTGCGCAAAACAGTGTCTTTCAGCCAAAATACAGTTGCAAATATATTGGATGACTGCCGCCCCTTTAATATTTATTCCACACTAACCGTGCTAGAATACGGATCGAACACTGATTTTGACCCATTCTCTGCGTAGTTTCGCACCAAATAAGATCATTTAGAGGGTCAAAAATTTTTACCCATATTTCGCGTAGCGATATATAAATCGTTAACGGAATAAAAATTGAAACGCTAGTTCACAGTTCTCCATGAAATGGACGAAATTTCGGCGGCCAAATTTCCCTTCGGCCTCGCAAACCCACCTTGGTCCGCCAACGGACCGCGCTTTACCAAGCGTTTTGAGGGTAGAGAAAATCATGATTTTCGCCTTGAACCACCCTTAAGCTCAACGGCGGCGATGCGTCTTCGTCAAACATAGGTAACATAAGTAATCACCAAGGGAAGCACCTTATTGAGAAAGTCGTTAACAACCGCTTAGACGACAGTTACAAATCAAAATATAACTCGTAGCGCCGAGAAGGCTAGTATGATTCGTGAGTTAGGGGAAATGTGGTATGCACGCGTGCACATGTCCCCCTTTTTGGGCATCTCAGATATTGAATTTTCGACAAGTATCAATACAGTCCTGTCAAAGAAAATTGTCCGGAGAGTATTTGGAAGCGTTATTTGCCGAGTAATTATGAGCCGAGGGCATCACTATATTGCAAATTTGTTGCTCTTTCAATCGATACGGGGGTACTGGAAATACTCACCGGGGTTCGCGAGAAATTCACGTTAAGAAAAAATACCCCGGGTCAATTGTAATTTTCTTGCCGTCAATCTCGTTTATCAACGCAGCTAGGTAGAGTTTGCGGGTGATTCAAGTGGCCACGCATTGCTTGCCCACAAACAGCGTTGAGGCATCCATCGTTGAGCATGTTTATGCACACCCACTGCTGTTGCCTTCCGTCTTGTCAATGACCACGTACTTCGGATAGTAAATTATATCTTGCAATTCACAAGGTGTCATCTTGAGGAGGAAAAACAATACCGCCTGCTGTACGGAGTGACTCACTCGGAGTGAGTCCGCGAGACTCATCGAGAACGTGTGGTGGGGTTATCCATGCTCATT
>JABANP010000879.1:0-13625 GCA_013115135.1 Perkinsus olseni | reverse complement strand
ACAATTGGACATACCCGATTCAAACCATATGTCCGTCGCTGTTGACCGAAAAGCGCGGAAAGAGAAGGTGAGTTCCACTTGTCGTATCAACAATGCCGCACCGGATGGTAGATCTGGAGAACTTCAAACTCCGCAAGTCCGCAAGCATTTGCGTATCACATAATGTGCTGCGTCACATGATGAAGTATTATTACAGCGACGTTTCAAACGCTGGTTTCAGTACGAGGGATTATTCGACCCATACTCGCTGAATATTCAAGCTTTCTCGGTTCTCGAGCGTCGCTCGTCCCGGTCGCCTCGCTGAAGCAGCTCTCTGCCCTGTTCAGGCAGTTGTTGGAAGAGTGGAGTGGGAGAAGGACCGCATGTTGCCCATCGCTGTTTTGAATCAAATGTAAGGTAGTGGGAGGTTTCTGAGCAGTATGGGACTCTGGCATAGGCTGAGACAAAGTCTTTGCCCCAAAAACGGGTGGACTGGGTATTGGTACAGACCAGACTATCGGCTGCTTTGCTGTTATCATGGCACTGACTGCCCAACAAGAACATTGAGAGCTTCCATGTTCTGTAATACAGCATTACACAACAATGCAGCATACAGCCAATGATTGGCTGCCAATCAGAGCATTTTAGAATCGACTGTAACGACAATGTCGATACTGAAAGCGTTGATCACTCAAAAGCATTATTGGTCTACTAGCTGGCGTGACGGCCTCTCATATCGTTGGAGGCCCACGTTTGCCAAGCAACGGCCATCTGCATTCATAGCGAATGAGATCCACTGGATATGTGGTAAGCACTAGCAATGGACGCGGATAGCCGCACCGGCGCGGTGAGTCACTCACGGAATCAATCACATTTCCGAGTACAAAATCAGCGAATACTGGGTAGCGATAGTCTGGTAACCAGACTCTGGTGAAACAGTTCAAATCCTCTGCGAATTTGAGTGCGTCAATAGTCGCCTTATTGTTGACTCTTCGACTGTGTCAGTAAAACTCGGAGACGGGATGCGGTGGTGGCCTATATATCGGAAGTCAATGTAACCCGTAGTTGGCAAAACCAGCGCGTCGGCAGCGCCATGCTCCCTAAGGCGCTCGGGGATGTGAGCGCACCCACCTCGCCTGCACTACTCGCAATTTCTCTGCGTCTTTGCAGATCCGCGCGAGAATACCAGACGTCATGGCGGCGTACTTATTCGTTACCGATACGAATACTTGGGCTATCAGACTTTATACAAAATTCAACTTTACTTGCATTCGATGTGAGTTCCTCGTGATTGAGGTTGCCTAGGGGTATGAACAACGGCGTTTCGAATGAGCTCGGGTCGGGGAAGCCGTGGTGGATGCGTAGCGCTCGAAAAGTGCGATTGAATGGGGGTTCCTCACAGTTACAATGATTTTACCTGTATAATGATTGTAATTATTACAATGTAAAATGTAATACCATCCGAGCCTACCCACTTCTCAAAAGATTCTCTTAAGACCTTCTGAAGTTTTCGCAAATGTTGACCGCTACGTTTAACCGTGAAGTCACTTGATCGTTCAGGTTATCCCTACTCACGCCTGTGCCTCTATTCTCATATCCTCGGAAATTGACATGTGCCGTGTGACCTGTGTTCCTGAGACAACGATGTTCTCCTCGATTTCACTGGTATTGTGTAGCACGGTACCTGAGATTCTATCTTGAACTACTCCGATGAAGTAATACCCTAAGCCGAGCTCGTATTCCATACTATGGAATCCATAGTAGTGCACTGCCCTTGGTGACTCGGTTGTAATGGACATGGAGTCCGGGCCGGACTGTCCGGCAATCTTTGTGGTTACCTCCTTAAAATTAGTAACTGAATATTGATTCACCAGTCCTCATCACCAATATGCACTGTAACTCAGTACGGCTATTTGAGACGGGGCTCAAAGAGTGGTAAGATTGGACTTGAGAGGAGCTCGGAAAAAACTGATCTAGTTGTGCATTGAGTTTGAACGTATATTCAATAGCATGACGAGGAATGCACGTGTTTGCTGGGACGAACGTACGTACCACGAGCAAAGGCGCACAAAGAGCAAGGTGGGTACGTAGGAGCAATGGAGGTAGATGTCACTATAGTGTATATCTGAAGTGAGCAGCAGTGGTAGATCTAATGATAATGGCGCTGCTGTCCTAGGTGAACGGAGGGCAAGCTCCATGCGGGGTACCTCACGAGTTTTAACCTCTGCACCTCAACCTCTCACCCTCTGCATCATGGGAGTTTCGATAATTATGCAGTAAGTGTGCAGCTAAGTGCACCACACTTGCACAACTTCAGTGTGCATGCGTGCAGACAAGATCCATAGCTTACACGCACGGCGGGCTTGATCGGGAGCAGCCCCAGCCCTTGCAACCTCTCCCCTCCTGACTTTCACTTGCCATGCAACCTGAAGGCCCTTCTAGTTTGTGATGATCGATCTGAGCATCATAGTCACCAGCAGCCCAAATGCCCCACGGCTTTTGGGCCACGAGCTCCCCAACGGAGTGCGGGTTATGTGGTATCCAAGTCTGAGAACAGAGTGTGAGTTATCCAGCCGAGAGCGTCTTATCAAGAGCTTGTGAGTTACAACGTGACGATCTGCCCTGCCCCGCTCTTCTGCTTATACGGTGTGAGTTATACCCGAACGGTGCAAACGGCACCAAGCCGTCTCTAAGCATTGGAGACAACCACGACCGTAGCGTCAGAGACTGTCTCCAAAACTCCGATTCCCGAATCAAGAATAGCAAAGCGGAGTGCACGGAAAGCCCAACATTTTCAATTGCATTATCAATCGCGGCCTGACGGTCCTCGGTTGAGGGACTCCGGCCTGCCGGACCGGTTGGGAAGCTTGTTCCCCGAAGAAATGGCCGCGATGATTTCGACTATCCTGGCTCTTCGCCGAGTACGTGCGTGCAAAACACAAGAGCGACAGCTGGTATTCTATTAGCCTCACGAGAGAGGCTCCTCGGAGATGACACGAGCAAGTAGTCGATCCGAGATTGGAAGCCCATCATAGAGACTGTACTCCGGTGACCAAGTCGATCAGTAGGCGAGCAAGTTGGATATTGGCATTTGACGCACGCATGCACAAAAAGCGTGACGTGGGTTCTACTAGAGAGGGCCGCGTCACAGATTTCGCCGAAACGCGAAAGATGAGAATAGCCTGTGACTGTAGTTTTTTCACTTCCTCAATCTTTCAATGTCTGACACGGACAGTCAACCAGCCTCAGACGCCAAAAAGCAGTTGGAGGGCGCGAAGCCCAAGGGAAGGGTCCTTCTCGATTTTGACACACCTCCGCTGCCACCGAAAGGTAACGTTCTCACGGGTTGGTCGACTCTGACCAAGTCAATCATCGGTGCCGGCATGCTGAGCTTTGCCGATGCTCAAGCCGTCTGTGGTTGGACATTGGGTATCGTCCTTCTGCTCGTATTTGCCGTGTTGTCTTACTTTTCGCTTCATCTGATCAGCAGATGTGCCATGAAGATGCCCGGCAAGAGGCTGAGTTACAGCACCTTCGCTGTGGCTGCTGGATACCCGAGGATGCCCCTTTTCATCGACACTCTTATGTTCATCCATAATGCGGGTATTGATACCGCCTACCTACAGGTCTTCGCTAGCCTTGGTTTGGCCCTCCTCGAAAATTGGTCCCCCGGCTCTACTGAAGAGAACAGGTTCTTGATTAGAGTTGGTCTTATCGGATTCATCGTTATACTGCTGCTGCCAGTCTGCTTTCTCAAACGGATCACCTACACGGCGGTCACCAATTTCATCGGGCTTTGCCTCTTCCTCTATGCGGTCGCCGCTGGCGTTATTTACTGCTTCACTGTAGACGAGCAACTCGGAGAGCGGTTCGTGGGCATACCACCAACCACTACCGTATGGTCGATTCTCGCGGTCTTCCCGATCTTTATTTTCGGCTATTCGTGCCACTTCAATCTGCCCCAGGTTGCCGAGGATATGGTAAATCGGGACATGAAAAAATTGACCACCACTTCGGTCTCATCCATAGTGGTAGCCGTCATCTTCTACAGTCTCGCCATGATAGCGCCGTACTACGCCTTCGGTGATACAGTAGAGTCCAACTTCTACCTCAGTCTACCGGTCTCCAACATCGCTATTCATATCGGCTACATAGCTCTGCCATTCGCCGTCCTCACGGCCGTCCCGTTGTTGCTCTTCCCAGCTAGGCAATCAATCTCGAGTGTCATCACCTACTACTTCCCTCGCCTACAAGACACTCTCAAGCTCCACATCGGGACGACTGTGGCCTTTCTGGTCATCTGTACGGCTTTGGCCATCATTTTCGAGGACCTCGGTGCTACCATCCAATTCATTGGTATCATCGGCACCAACTTCTTGGCCTTCGTTATACCATGCTTCGTCTACCTCAACATCTGCCTCACCAGACCGAGTGAAGAAAATTCTACCCAGAGCGTTACCTCGTGGACGAAGATGCTGGCGAAACAGTCTTTCGAATGGTACCTCGCCCTCGCTCTTCTGATAACCAGTCTACTGTTCTTCCCTCTCTGCCTCACGGGCCTTTTGTATAGCCTCATTAACGGCTGAACGCTCGAGTTTAGAAGACTCATCATTCCGTGAGGCTTTACTCCACTGTACGTGTAGTAGCATCAAGAGCTCCTGTGTTAACAGGACAGCTCGCGATTTTGTTGCTCTAGCTTGCTTCAAAGCAGCGGTTCGACGCTAGAGCTCTCTGTGACGTCATGTCCGAGAATTGTTATACCTCTTCTGTAGTCACTTAAGCCTTCCAGTTGCAGGAACTTCCTGCCAGGAAGCTTCGTTACTGGGACAAGGCGAATTTCATTGTCATTTAGGTGAGGTTTTGGGTTGCCAGCAGGGTTTCTGGTGTCCGCGTTATAGTATGCGAACAGCTGCATGAGAAGAGGAGGACTCATGATTCTACTTATCATTCAAGTCTTCAGATTCATCATAGACTATGATTCATAGTTAAGTCCCGTTGTGGCTCCCTTCCTGCTCGTTCCGCCGCATTATAGGCTCCAGAAGCATCATAATCAATCATTTTTCGGGATGTTTGACAGTCAAACTTTTGACTGCACATCAGTCAAATTCTTAGAGATGTTCGACGTTCGAAGGCTATACATTGGATAAACATTTACCTTGCAACCTCGACTAGTGACTCACTAGCTCACTAGTAGTGAGCAGGCAAGAATGACAGTGTTGCAACCGAGAATAACACTGAGACGCTAACAGTGAGAGCTCAAAAAGTGTTGACCATTTTGTCACAAAATTTTTGTGTCGTAGTGTGACTCGCACAGTAAACTCAAGTCACCAGTGCATCAAATGTGATATTGGACGACCTAAGTTTGACGGTGAGAAAAATCCCATCGGGAATTCGAGGGTGTCGAATGATTTGACTTGAAACCTGAAAGCTTTCCTGACTATCATTCACAATGCGAATCCTGCCGACGGTGAGGATTACTAATATAGTTTTCCCCAAGACCGCAGGCTCGTACACAATCCATGAACTCATTCTTCTTGACCTTCGCGCGCTGATCAAGTTGGTCAGACCAACCAGCTCGGGGAGGGAGCCTACAAGAGCCTTACCCGAGAGTATAACATTCAATGGTGAAAGCTCAGATAGGTACGTTTAACTCACCAACATAATCGGAAATATTCAGGGAATGACGTGTCCGCGCGTTCGAAAGAACCTGAAATTTATCCCATTCTAAACCAAGTTTTTGCACGGCCGAAAGCTCCTCAAATTGAGGTATTGAGGACCTCAATACCTTCATAGACCTTCTCAAGATTAGCACTGACTTGTTCTGCAGATACCACTTGGTTCTAAGAGATAAGTGAGCGAGCGTTATCTGCACAGCAAAGCCAGTTAAAACGGGTATAAGGAATAGCTCGTTCGGTGCTGGTCTAGTTATGGAACGAGTTCAGGGCCGACTAACACATTCCCCACTGGAGCGACGCCAACACGACACAGTGTAATTATACATGGGAAACCTTCAGCCCGTACGCTGGGGGCGTGGGGGAAGTCTAGCGATTGAATGCTGAATAGTCTCAGTCGGACGCACGGACCTGGGCTTGGCATACGAGGCTAGCAGAGACAGCCGATATAACCGCCATGGCGCAGGCCGTGGGCACGATGTCGAGAGCTGGTGGAAGTGTGGTAGGAGAACAACCGCAGAGGGAGCCTATAGAGGCCAGGGCAGTGTGGGCGGGTGCGAAAAACAAACTATGGTTGAGAACTGCAGCCGTCTACATCATGCTGCGGCAACGAGGGAGTGATAAAACGGTGAGAAAGATATGGGGGCGCGCTCCCGTGGCGTGCTAGTCACTTCGTGACACGAAGTTCGTGTGCGAACACACGCCGCGATATAGAGTTGATCGAGAAGCATGGGAATAGTGCTCGGAGACCTCCTCGTGGTTATTCCCGGAAACTCTTCGAATACGACTGCTATGGATGTCGTCGGGGTATCGTCATGGTGGGTCCTTTTGTAGAGGCTGACAGCCGAGCTTCGACTTCGAGCTTAAAGCTCGAAGTTTGACAAAGTTTGTGTTCCCTCGGTAACCGAGCCTCAGTCCCCCTCTCCCCCGGGGGGAGTCCCCCCCGCTCACTCTTTCCTTGCATCATGACTCCCTCCTTCCCGTCTAAGCCGGGCCGGTTTTGGCGGCCTACTGCTAGTACCGTGTACTAAGTACTCTACTACGACTATCTCGGTGCGTGGTTACCTTTTGATTCATATGCGTACTGGTGAGGACGCTGGTACTAGAGCTGCGGGACTTCGCAGTTTTCGTCATGACTAGTCGTGCAGGTGGTGCGTGGCTTAGGTGGTAGGGGAGTGACGGGATTCAACTTCCACGAGAGGGCGTTGGCAACGCCGCGTTGCTCTCTGGTTCATCATGAACCGTTCATGGTTGAGAAGGAGCGCGTCTCTTTGATACACGCTGACAGCGTGACGCTGCGCAGAACCGGCACGTAGTTCCGTCAGTGTGTTCCACGCAAGGCGCAGCGTGCTGGTTTCTTGTTTCATTGTTCTTCCGCTAGTATCTGTCGCTGCGTATCTTTGGCTGTTCCGGTGTCTCGTTAGCAGGCTTTGTGTCGTCGGTGTCTCTGTACCAGCTAAGGGTTTTAGTCGAGAAGGTGGAATGTGTCGGGTGCTTATTTTAATTGCGGATCGTTCTTAAGCTCATTGCTGTTCTTCGAACTCGTCATACTGTGACGTTGGGTCAGGCCCGGATGATTGCCTGGTACTGTATGTGACGCGTCCCGTCTGTCCAGCAACTTCTCGGAGAAGTCTTCTTCTATTACTCAGTTCCTTGAGATTCTCCTCATCTCAATGTGCGTTTCTGTTACAGTTTTACCTTGTTGAAACCACGTGAAAAAGGATGTGCGCTGTGGCGTGTATTGCATCAGTCCCATATCCTAGCTCCGGCCTATGCTCAGCTATAGCACCATTCATAGTTGTTAATACTCATACTACATATACTTCTGCAACCCCTCGTTACGAAGTGTTTGCTATCAACTGGTTGTAGTGTTATTAGTTATCTTACATTTTGGTGAGAGGCCACCACGCGGTGGTGACCACCGCGAACGAAGCTCCCACCAGGAAGAAGATTCTTATTGCACGTATGGCCGCAACCTCGAGGGCAGCTCTTACTAGGCACTGGAACGATATTGATAATGCATACATGCGGAGTGTCGATAACCCAACACGAAGGATGACCCTAGTGAAAGGAGGCGCAGAATATTTCGAGACTCTCGAATCGAGAGAGAGTGTTTCTCATAATTGACGAAATTGGATCCTTGCACGATACCCTTCTTGCAAGCATGTTACAAGCGCTCAATTTCATCCGAACCGGCGGGTATTTCCTTGGGACTTCCCGACTTATCGTGGTTGGCGATGCAACACGCTGCGGAAAGCAGGTTCGAATCAGAGGGTATAAGATATGGAGAAAGAGCGTGAGGCAACCGAGGTCCATGATTCATGGACAATGGTGTCCATGACAATTGCCATTCCGACATGGTGTCTCACGCTCCAGATTTTTCCAGACTTGGCAATCATGGACCATGATTGCCAAGTCCGAAACTTCGTTGACTTGCTCATACTGTCACAGACATACCTTGACCGACATTGCGACTCCGCACACATCCCAGAGCATGCGAACAAGGTGGGCAAAATATATATAACAACGCTACATCGAGTTGTTCAGCAGCCTCGCTGAGGAGAGAAGCGGCCTAAGGAATTGGCATAAGTGTTATAGGTAATTCTGAGTCGGTCTCTAGGTTGCCTCGTATAGGGACTGTCAGGTGTACGCCTTTATTCATGACCTCCAAGGATATGACTCATATCCATATCATATGAGGCAAGCGGCAGCTTCCTACCGCCCAACGAGTCAACAGTTCATCGACCGATTGCGTTCCGTCAATTGACATCTGAGGGTCAGATTCTGAGCTAACTGCGAACTATGTCGACGCTCAAGACTTCTATAGCTTACTGGGATAACTTCGTGGTCATCTCGATTGCTCCCTCAGAGATTGTGATGTTACGGTGCCGAGACCCCCGGGGGGAGGCAGTTGGCGTGAGTCGGATCATTTTCGTGCTTCGTCTCATCACGGTGCATCGCCGTGAAATCCGGTAATCAAATCGGTCGATAGATCAAATTCGGTGACCCAATTGCATTATGCAATTTGCATATGAGGAGGAATTTCCTCCGAGGAAAGAAAGGCATAGGAAACGGCCCTGAGTCAGGGCCCCTGACGAGAGAAAGAGCGGGAGGAGAATTCTAGGGGCGAGAGGAGAAGCCATTGGGTTCCAGAAGAACACGGTTTGAAGGTGAACAAAGTTGTAGTGAAGCGGGACGTAGGCCCGCGCTTTCACAAAAGATGTCATATTTAATTGGAGACTTTCTATAGATTGCCACCGTCTGGCCCACTTGCTGCTACCGGCTGGCCCACTTTGTGCTACCGGCTGGCACACCGGCCCGCCCATCCACGCCCATCCCATAACAAACACCGCCAAAAATCGCGAAAATCCGATGGCATAATCACAGAGGTCATGCCGACGCTGTAAGGTGCCGAATCGGCACTGCCGATGCGAGGATAGTACACTTTTCGTAGAAAAGTTTAGTAGTAGACTTTTCTGGATACTATCGAAAAATATTTGACCAAGTCTTGATCACCAAGACCCCTTCTTTGAACCTTACATGCTGTTCCTAGCGTACTTTGCACGGCTCCAGAACCTGGAGTCCAGGCGAAGAGAGATCGGTCCGCGGTACCATAGTACGATAATCATACTATGACAAAATCTTAGTGACTATGTTACGGGACCTAGTTCCAACATATGCGACAGAATGAATAATTTTTGCATACTTTTTCATGAATGATATACACATCATTCTGAATGATGTGTATATCATTCATGACAAAATAGAAGGGGGGTATGCAGGGAGCTCTCCTCTTTCGGGTAGTCAAAAGCAGTCATAGTCGTGTCATGTGGAAGACAAGCAGCAAACCTGTGGTCGATCAAGTTTTGAACTGGCGCGAGGAGAATCTTCAGGAACTACTGTATTTCAAATACAATCCTATGGTCTACCCTCGATAGACATATCGTGTTTGAGACTCAAACTTTGAGTGTGTGTTGGTTGTAACTCGTTAATGCAATAATTGCATTGCAATCCACTCACCTTGAGGGATGAGTTATACTTGTTATATCAACTATGCTATAGTATGCAATGGAATCTAGCACATCCGTACACGGTCACGCTGTCACCCACGCTAGCAGGCTAGCCGCTCCTGCTCAAATCATCCAGTCGAATCGTCCACCAACTTGATTGTTCGGAACCAGCTTCAGAATCAGTCGATCTGTCCGGGCTAGAAGTTTTACAGAATGAGGGACGGGTATGCAGGGATAACTGAGGCTCACAAACTGAGGGACATCCCTGGGAGCGTGTCTCTCTTCAAGAGAGACACGAGAGTCTCTTGTCGGGCGAACTTTGTCCCTCTGTCGTCTCTATGATAACCATGATAACCTGGGTCGGGAGCGGTACGATGCCCCTGGTTTCTCGCATAACCCCTAATTTCAGCTAAATGGAAGTTGGGAACATTCATGGAATGCCCCAACATCCTCTTGCCTCTGGCCTGTCATCATGATAACTTAGCTTGTCGAAGCTTTACCTACGTTGTGTCGCGGCGCTGCCCGCACCCGGCGCGTCACGTGACTCAAGGGTGACGTGACACGTCTCGAATACATTCATCTGCGTCACGCACTTTCTGAGACTGTAGAAGCAAACTCAACTCATAATGAGATTCTCATTGAGTCTTGGGTAGCGGCTACCTGGCAGCCCACATTCGGTGTCACGTCTATGTAGGCGAGGCCGCTGTGGTCGCAAGGTGATGAGTATGAATTCCAGTCACAGCAACTGGAATTCATAAAGTCTATAGGCTTCACGAGTGACTGTACTCGTCACCATCAGTTGCGGCCATCGACGATGGCCCATCGCCATTCATCAAGCCTTCGGGAGTCAGCTTTTTTTAACGAAATGGCTACCACTCTGAAGTTGCTGCTTCCGGTTCTATTGGCTACTCTGGGCGCTCTGGGCGTCAAGTATGAAGGCCATTTCGATGGTTACAGTGTGACTTTCGATCGCGATGTGCTTCGTGACATCGTGACGACCAGAATAAGATGTGACACGCCCGACTATACATTCCAGGCCATTCTTGCTATCCAGAACGAATCGTTCCACTATTACTTCGTGACCAACGGCGCAAAAGAAATGGCCTTGGCTAGGGAGGAATTGGAGAAGCACTGCGGTCTGATTCTGCACGAGAGTGCTTTTCATGATATGTTTTTCTTCAATGACTTCATGGTTACCAACCTTGATGACGCAACCGACGTAGTCGTGAAGCTCTCAGGTCAGTAGTGGTCCCGGTGTCACGTGCTGCAGACCTGGTACGCTCACTGAACTGTTCAGTCTGAACCTCTCTGGTCTACAGGAGGAAAGTGGACTTGGAAATTTCCCAATATAATTCGGCCGGCTGTTAGACAGTCGAGCTGGATCTTTTCGAAAAGAAGTGACAAACGCTAAAACGCAGGTATCACTCGCCTCATCGTACTCTTCTTTATTTTGGGTTTAAATGTTTTGAAGTAGTGACGTAAAGTCTATTGGTTTTCTCTGTCGAAGTATCGCCTTCGAAAACATATTACCGGGGTGATCTGTTGAGTTAACGTGAGTACTCCCTATTCCTACGAACGTGCGCAGCGTCGTTCATCACGGGGAGCATCTAAGATGCTGCATCTTGATGATTCCGCAGTGGGGCGAAACATTATAATGTGGGACTCGGGACGGCATAAGGAGCTGAGCGCATAGAGCTCTCGGATGAGGGCCTCCACGAACCGCATGGATGAATATCGCGAAACAGTTGACGCAGGAGAATACGAGTGCTACATCTCGTTTGCTCACAGGTGCCCCGCTTCAAACTAGGTTACCCCGAGTCTTGGGACCCGAGGCAATACGCATAGGTTGTGTTCATTAGAGGACCTTGGTTCTTACTACGGATTCGTAAAATCTAATCACCAACTCTAAGATCTTCTGGCATCTACTTCCACTAAGATATCGACGATATCATGTCGTTGTTGGTACTGCCGACTTGGTACTATTATTGTTAATATCCATCTCGAGTTCTCACTAGTGTTCATTATTAGCAACCCAAGAAATGCTTAGGCGGTGTTGACGATGTTTTGGGTGGGAAGCTGCGATCGGGCCCGGCTCTCCCATCGCATGCATTTAGCAGCGAGACACTCTGAGCGTGCCTCGAACTACCTCACTTCAATGCTGTCCACCGGTTTGGGGGTCTTGAGTCAAGACGTCAAGGCTCATGACCACTGGCCAATGGCCGGGGTGGTTGGAAATTCCAACATTCCAACTTGAAATATTGGATCCTGAATGGGGAAACGCAAAAACCGAGCTAAGGTCTTGAGCGCAGATGGCTACGCACTGCATACTGGATGATACTTAGCATGCAACTCATCGCAACACTTCGAGTTCAGTCTCACCAACTCAGACGGTTTCGCAGCCAGTCGTTTCGGAACCGTCCCGCCCGTGACCCAGTGGGCTGGTACAGAAGTGGCTCCACGCCCGCAGGATGATCATGGCGCCAGACCAGCGCACGCCACAGACCCGATCTGAGGACCAGTGAAGGCTGGGACGCCGGCTGAGACACCAGCTGTCTCGCAGATTGCTACTCATTATGCGCCGATCGTCTTGTGCATGCGTGTATAGCTTGTGCCCCTCGAGAGACTAACCTTAGGAAAGTAGAAGACTTTATACTCCTTCTCGCCTTGCATTGGCTATGAGCAACAACGGAGAAGCAACAGAAATGCGCATCCCAACACGAGGGGGACGCGGCTCATCTATGAGGCCGTCTTCGGTGTTGTCAGAAAGTGGGAAGGAATATTCAATCGCTTCCTTCCATGCATGTTATCGTGTCGGCTGTCGCTCGCCACGCAATGTATTGTGATATTGTCTACTGCTAGGCTTTAGTCATCTATCATTCAACTTGTTGCTGTACGCGGACTCAGTATGGTACCAACTTGTTACCTTGTGAATCACAAGTTGTGATTCTTCTGCATTTCACATTAGCTGTAGCACGCAAGTACAAGATAGATTGGTGCAATACCTTTTGTTGATCCCTTTGTCATTATCACTACCACAAGCTACATCACCAAGGTGTTGGGTTGACTATGAGAGCGACCAGGAGCAACAACTGTGGATGATTCATTGAGATTGGATATTATCCAATGGATGATCGATTGAGATTCACTTCACCTATATCTGGGTATTGTGTTCCCTGTATTACAATGCACTGGTCAAGACATTGACAGATTGGTCAACAAAATCACAATCGCTGCCAGCCTGCGCTGACCGATCGACTCCGGGAGCGGCACGGAACCCGTGGATGTACGCGTGCTACGAACCTTCGCAGATTGTCGAGAGCTCGTTGCTTCGGTTTCTCACGGACACAGCATGAAGCTGTGAACACAGAGCGAGTACGATTTCGAAACAAGTATGGTTTCTGCCGCTCTAGAGCGTCGTTTGTTGCCGAAGATACTCTCGACTCGAACAGAGTCCCCCGAGCGGCGCCGCTAGCGCTCGCCAATGGGACACCGTTTCGTTGTAAAGGAGACCTCTGCCCGTATCTCCACAGCTTACAAAGTAGGCCAACCTCTTTGGTCGGCTGATGACTCCTCCACTCGGTCGGGCGCGACTTACTCCTTGTCGACTACTGTGCCGCATCTCCAAGCGCAATTGGACCTGACCTTTCCCGTACCCGCAATTTGCGTGTTGCAAGGGGATGTTCAGGCATTCCCTAGATGTTCCCAACTTCCATTTAGCTGAAATGAGGGGATATGCGAGAGACCAGGGGCATCGTACCACCCCCGACGCAGGTTATCATAGAGACGACAGAGGGACAAAGTTCGCCCGACAAGAGAGACCCCCTTCCAGGGATGTCCCTCAGCCTGAGAGCCTCAGTGAGAGCCTCAGCCGAGGATGTTGTGAGAGATTGAGACTGCTCCATAGTTGTCCTCATATTTTTTTATTTTTTTGCTCGCGTGCGTTTTGGTAGCAATACGTAATACG
>JABANP010000878.1:0-13637 GCA_013115135.1 Perkinsus olseni | reverse complement strand
ACGTTGCCGAAAAGTCGCTCGCAACTTGCCAGTCGCAAGTAGGACCTAATAGGTCCGACCTATCAAGTACTTGCGTACCGATACGTGCCAAAGACGATGCGAGCTCGTCGCTGACTGAAGATCCTTGACCGTCAAGAGCTTTTAACGCCCACTCTGTTGCACGCACAAGGTGTAAAGGTCTAGTTCTATTTGGGAGGCCTTGCCAGTCGCTGGAGTATCAGCTATGCACGCATGCACAAGATTATCGGCGCATAATGAGTAACCGTTACTCCTCGGCTGTGTGCTTTTGGCCGAAGTTTTGGCGAGACTCCTGCTAAGGGAGGGATCCTCCTGAAGAAATTAGGCAGTAACTTCTCAGATGCTCTAAGGCTCAGAGTCTGAGTCCATCTTCCTCCCCGTAGTGGTCCAAGCTACTTGCCCGAATTGTGGTGATGTGTCAGGAGCCGCAGGTTAAATGTCGGGCAAAGATGGGACGAGTTCAGCTACGACCCGCTCGTAGCCTACGAGGCTCTCAACGCGAGTGCTGGGTGAGATGTTGCCCTCGGAGCAGGGTTTGTGTGATCCAGCTAGCACAATACCCAGATATAGGAGAAGTCAATCTCAGGAACATATTAACGAATCAATTGTAAATCACTAACGCCTAGCAGAACAGTGGCCTGAGCACCCGTGACACGACTACGGTTTGCATATAAGCTGTGTCACCATCGCAGCGCAGACCGGTTTTATCAGATGGCCGAGACAAATTGCCGGCGGACTATCATGTTGTGTGTCTCTGCGGGGCCATGTTTAACGAGAGTGGTGGATGTGGTTCGAAGCCTTGGAGATGATGCATCAAGTGGAATATGCAGTTGCAACCTGAGAGTCTTCATCATACAACAGTTGCATTGCAGCTGTTTAAAAGTGCTGTTGGCAATATCAAGAGAGTGCCGATGTATAATACGAAGCCTACGCTGGTTCTCGGGGGCTTCCTGGACAACATCGCTGGCGAAACCTGCCGGGATACGCATAAAAGAAGCTTCGGGTTAAGTCGAAAGAATTTCTCAGAAAGCGCACTTTTTGCTGCTATTTTTTTCCTATTTTTCAACGGAAGATTACCAGAAATAAAAATAATCTATTTTTCCACGTTTATGCCAATACTGCCCCTCCGGCCGAACCCTCTGAGCCTCCGAACGGAACGCTTCGCCCTAGGACATTGGGAGCCGAGCAGCCGACTACGGCATGCTCGTTCACCTGCAACTTCACAGGATATGTAAGATCATATGCGCCCGCACGACCAAGGGAGATAACCCAGGAGTCCCCGAAGGGGCAGAGACGGAAGCCAGGCCTAACCCAAGCCGCGGGAGGGATTCCCAGTCCCCGAGCCACCTCCTCGAAGTACACCTTCGACCACTCGTTGCGCTCTACTGTGAAGCACTCTCTCCACCGCACGTAATTTGAGCCTCCAATCTCACCAGGTATGAAGAATCGATCTGCATTTAGTGCATTGAACCGTTTGATTTCCGCATAACGAGGCATCTCAATATCGCGTCCGTCTCCCCCTATGGTGACACGCATCAATGCTCTATTATCGTCTGTCGGGTCAAGGGCTCTGACGTGAACCTTCACACGTATCGATTTCCCAAGGAAGTTCACGTCCTCGCTACTGATGTAATATCCGGCTGCTAGGGGACGCCGAGGGCGCATGGCGGCCGAGCCAACTTGTTGAATGACGATGGAGAGGACGAGCGCTCGCGCGACAGGGGACACCGACATCATGGTGAATAACAACGTTTGATGGAATGAGCGTCATCGAGCACATCCCGCATCCTGGGCGTGCCGAAGGCGAGCGAGTATCGTATTGTCGCATACAGTACAAGGGAGGAGCAGGGGATCGCCAGGCGATGCACAGTCATAGGCTGTCGAGCATCAGAGAAGACTGTCTCTTAGAGACAGCCTCTCGCGGGCGTGCAGGTAGTCCACACGAGGCGGGTGGGCGTGATCTTACTACCTGATCGTTCAGTCGTAATGAGTGAGTCCCTGATATCTACTAGTCCGACTAGTCTAGTCGTTTCCGTTCCGCAAGAGGTCCTCGAGGCGGGTCCGACGCCCTCGGTTTGTCCGACTGGTGAATCGTGGCACGGGCTCCTCTGCTCCGCGTAGCTTCACGGCGTCACGTTGTTCGTGTAGCCCGCTAAGCTTAAGATGAACTCGTGACGAGTTTCTCGTCTTGGCCAGAAGCCTCAAGACAGCCATCAACCCAAGCTCACCGTGGAGACATGAAGCCCTTGTTCGTTGTGACGATTCTGTTCATCTTTGGCGGAGTGGTTGGTGCTCCATACGATCAGCCCGTGGCTAACGGTACGGATAAGCTAAACTACCATAATCTGGTGGAATTCTTGGGTGGTCATTTCTACAAGATTGATGATACCACCACCGTCAGTGATGCGGTCGGCTTAGAGGGCGGCCAGCTCGACAAGAGTGCCTTGTGCATTGCGTGCCTTGCTTGCCTCATCGATGTCTTGGCTCCCGCTTGTTGGCCTATCTTGGCCGCATGCAGCGGGACCTTCTGTTACTGTTGCGATGACTGAAAGCGAACAAGAGTCCTTCATAGTATAGACTCTTAACTGTTGCCAGATCATATCTTAACTGACATACCGTTGCCTCGTTATGATTTGATGCTCATTAATCAATCAGTATACATTCATTTCCCCCCATTTGTTTAACGACTTCGATCCTTCCCCTTCGTACGAGTAAACTTTGTCTTACCTGAGATTCCCTAAGTTCGTATTCACTGGAAAGCTGGACTTGTGTCACACAAGTTGCGTGGTACTCTTACCGGAGACAGAAACTATGCAAGGCATGTCGCGGCGTGGCCCACGTCCACGCCGCGTGGGTGGCACCGCAAATTGGAACTCGATGCCACCCATCACGTCCAGTACAATTTCGCCAGCTGCTCAAGTTGAGCAGCTCAACCCCTTCTTCAACTTATCCCCACGGCGGTTCCATCCGGTGCAATTCAAATGGCTCATCCCACCCACTGGCGGGCGCCTAAATTTCGAGATTTTCATCTCACCATGTTCTATTTCACCGTAAAATTTTCACGCAGCCTCCTCGCTCTGGTTGTTTTCCATAGCATGTTAAATTAACATTGTTAATGATACTGAAAACACGCCATGACCGCCCTGTCACCGCTGTGACACCTTGCTGTAGCATCAAATTGGCAAAAATTCCCATTTTGAGTCTACCTCGGGCCGCATGGTAGATCAAGCCACCGATCAATAGACCAGGACTCATTATAATACGCTCTATTCTCATCTTCTCCCTGATGCATCCTTTCCGAGCCGTGGTTCAATCCTTTGCCCCCGCTGTGCCATATCACGAAAGTTAAGAATAGGAGGACGTTGCCGAAAAGTCGCTCGCAACTTGCCAGTCGCAAGTAGGACCTAATAGGTCCGACCTATCAAGTACTTGCGTACCGATACGTGCCAAAGATGATGCGAGCGCGTCGCTGACTGAAGATCCTTGTCCTTCAAGAGCTTTTAACGCCCACTCTGTTGCACGCACATGGTGTAAAGGTCTAGTTCCATTTGAGAGGCCTTGCCAGTCGCTGGAGAATCAGCTATGCACGCATGCACAAGATTATCGGCGCATAATGAGTAGCCGTTACTCCTCGGCTGTGTGCTTTTGGCTGAAGTTTTGGCGAGACTCCTACTAAGGGAGGGATCCTCCTGAAGAAGTTAGGCAGTAACTTCTCAGTTGCTCTAAGGCTCAGAGTCTGAGTCCATCTTCCTCCCCGTAGTGGTCCAAGCTACTTGCCCGAATTGTGGTGATGTGTCAGGAGCCGCAGGTTAAATGTCGGGCAAAGATGGGACGAGTTCAGCTACGAGGCAGCAACGCGAGTGCTGGGTGAGATGTTGCTCTCGGAGCAGGGTTTGTGTGATCCAGCTAACACAATACCCAGATATAGGAGGAGTCAATCTCAGGAACATATTAACGAATCAATGGTAAATCACTAACGCCTAGCAGAACAGTGGCCTGCGCACCCGTGACACGACTACGGTTTGCATATAAGCTGTGTCACCATCGCAGCGCAGACCGGTTTCATCAGATGACCGAGGCAAATTGCCGGCGGACTATCATGTTGTGTGTCTCTGCGGGGCCATGTCTAACGAGAGTGGTGGATGTGGTTCGAAGCCTTGGAGATGATGCATCAAGTGGAATATGCAGTTGCAACCTGAGAGTCTTCATCATACAACAGTTGCATTGCAGCTGTTTAAAAGTGCTGTTGGCAATATCAAGAGAGTGCCGATGTATAATACGAAGCCTACGCTGGTTCTCGGGGGCTTCCTGGACAACATCGCTGGCGAAACCTGCCGGGATACGCATAAAGAAGCTTCGGGTTAAGTCGAAAGAATTTCTCAGAAAGCGCACTTTTTTGCTGCTATTTTTCCTATTTTTCAACGGAAGATTACCAGAAATAAAAATAATCTATTTTTCCACGTTTATGCCAATACTGCCCCTCCGGCCGAACCCTCTGAGCCTCCGAACGGAACGCTTCGCCCTAGGACATTGGGAGCCGAGCAGCCGACTACGGCATGCTCGTTCAACTGCAACTTCACAGGATATGTAAGATCATATGCGCCCGCACGACCAAGGGAGATAACCCAGGAGTCCCCGAAGGGGCAGAGACGGAAGCCAGGCCTAACCCAAGCCGCGGGAGGGATTCCCAGTCCCCGAGCCACCTCCTCGGAGTACACCTTCGACCAGTAGTTGCGCTCTACTGTGAAGCACTCTCTCCACCGCACGTAATTTGACCCTCTGATCTCACCAGGTATGAAGAATCGATCTGTATTCAGTGCATTGTACCGTTTGATTTCTGCATAACGAGGCATCTCGATATCGCGTCCGTCTCCCCCTATGGTGACACGCATCAATGCTCTATTATCGTCTGTCGGGTCAAGGGCTCTGACGTGAACCTTCACACGTATCGATTTCCCAAGGAAGTTCACGTCCCCACTACTGATGTAATATCCGGCTGCTAGGGGACGCCGAGGGCGCATGGCGCCCGAGCCAACTTGTTGAATGACGATGGAGAGGACGAGCGCTCGCGCGACAGGGGACACCAACATCATGGTGAATAACAACGTTTGATGGAATGAGCGTCATCGAGCACATCCCGCATCCTGGGCGTGCCGAAGGCGAGCGAGTATCGTATTGTCGCATACAGTACAAGGGAGGAGCAGGGGATCGCCAGGCGATGCACAGTCATAGGCTGTCGAGCATCAGAAGAGACTGTCTTTTAGAGACAGCCTCTCGCGTGCGTGCAGGTAGTCCACACGAGGAGGGTGGGCGTGATCTTACTAGCGTGATCGTTCAGTCGTAATGAGTGAGTCCCTGATATCTACTAGTCCGACTAGTCTAGTCGTTTCCGTTCCGCAAGAGGTCCTCGAGGCGGCTGCGACGCCCTCGGTTTGTCCAACTCGTGAATCGTGGCACGGGCTCCTCTGCTCCGCGTAGCTTCACGGCGTCACCTTGTTCGTGTAGCCCGCTAAGCTAAAGATGAACTCGTGACGAGTTACTCGTCTTCAAGACGACGTCTTGGCCAGAAGCCTGAAGACAGCCATCAACCCACGCTCACTGTAGAGACATGAAGCCCTTGTTCTTCGTGACGATTCTGTTCATCATTGGTGGAGCGGTTGGTGCCCCGTACGATCGGCCCGTAGCTAACGGTACGGATATGCTCGACTACCACATTCTGCTGGAACTCTTGGGTGGTCATTCCTACGAGATTGGTAATACCACCACCGCCAGTGACACGGTCGGCTTAGAAGGCGGCCAGCTCGACAAGAGTGCCTTGTGCTATGCGTGCCTCGCTTGCCTCTTCGATGTCTTCGCTCCCGCTTGCTGGCCTATCTTGGCCGGATGCGGCGGGGCCTTCTGTGACTGTTGCCATGAATAAAAGCAAGCTACTGTGGAATGGTCTATAGTACGAACTCTTTACTGTTGCCAGATGATATCTTCGCTAACATACCGTTGCTAGGTAATGATTCAATTCTCATTAATCCATCATTATACATTTAAGTTCGCTCCATTTATTTAACGACTTCGATCCTTCCCCTTCATATGAGTAAACTTTGTCTTACCCATAATCCACTAGGCCCGTATCTCTCAGAAAGCTGGACTTGCGTGGTACTTTCATTAGAGACAGAACCTATACAAGACATAGCGAGGCGTTGGTGGCGCCGCACAATGGCCCTCGATGTAACCCATCACGTCCAGTACAACCAATGGGAGCTGTCACCGATCTATACTCAATCCCGAAACTCGAATCGAGCCTAGCCCAACGAGAAGTGTGGTCGCGGGTGGAGATGAGAGTTAAGAGTGTTTCCCCTCGTTCTGTCTGCTGCCCACCCCTTCCGCTGCTTATCCCCCCACAGCCATTGTATGCTGGTCCAAATTGGATCGCCCGATTTCATCCTGCCCATCCACTAACATGCGCCCGAAATTGGACATTTCCATCTCACCATGTTCCATTCCACGCAGCCTCTTTACGTCGTGAGTTTTTCATCCACTGGAGTAACTCCAGTTGGCCAACTGTTGGCCATCAGGCTTGGCCCCGGGAGTGCTGCATGGTAGATCAAGTCACTAACCAATAGACCAAGACTCCCTCATAATGAGGGCCTCTTTACAATACGTTCTATTCTCACCTTCTCCCTCATGGCTTCAGGGTGATGCATTTTCTTCGACAGGTGGTTCAATCCTTTGCCTTCGCCACGCCATAATACAAGGGTTATGATTATGGGGACGTTACCTATGAGTCGCTAGCGACCTGCGGGTCGCAAGTAGGACCATTCAAGTCAAGTCCTCGATGGCGCGCCACGGCGTCACCGTGACGCCTACCCTGTGACTATAATGGAGCATCTGGACTTCCTCCCCGCTGATCGGAGAAGTACCCAATAAGATTAGCAATGGATCCAGAAGCAGCACCACTGCATTGAGAAGACCGCGACAGCTGGCGACTGCGATACTTCTTGCAGACCACCATCGCGTCGAATTGGCGTGACAGCCGGCGGCGCCCTTTGTGCTGAGAGACGTGGCGATAGTACCATGTACAGCACGATGTACAAGGAAACCTCCCATCGAGGCTCACTCCGTAGCACGCACGCGCATCCCTGTCTTCCTGAAGCAGACCGCGCAGTACTTTCTCTACGGGGAGTCCCCGTCGGGGACTTTTCTCGATAATCTCGAGAACACGCCGGGCACTGGATCGTATGGCGAATCGTACACTGCCAGTCAGGGATAAGGCACTTCTGCCTGGCGACTCCCGGTTGACTCGGCGTGAGCATGCTCAATACACTACCAGCAAAAACCGGGGTCTTCACTAGATCAGAGTCTGATCATCAGGCGTGTGGACGAATAAGTCAAGGCACCGATAAACCTGTGTAGCTCATCACAGTCACACCGCACAGTCTTTGTGATTTGCTTCTCATTGCCAATTGCCAATGAGTCGTTGGCTTACAGCTTGGGGGATGCGCGAAACTTAGCACCTAAGATTTAGACCTAGGCCCATAAGGTCCCTTTACGGAGCATTTTAAGAGTTTAGGCGTGTGGGCTATCGACGCACAGGTCACCGATGCGAGTTGCAATAACAGGTGTTTCGTAGTCAGCTAGGGCAAGTGAAGGATTGTAAGCACATCAAGATAAGGCTAAGAGGATGCGAGCGTCTGCGGTTTGCGCTGACGCGATAGGGATACAGGTTGCATCCTCATCGGTTATATCATACAAGCGAGACACATACCGGGGATGAATCTCAGATTGAAACGTTCCTTAATAACGAGCAATACATGAATTAGTCATCACGTCTTCCTGCTCTAAGGCTTCGACCGACTTCTTCTGGGTCTTCCTCCATCCTCGCGGTCAACGTCCCAGTCGCCAGTCCTCCGACGCTTGCTCCAGCTGTTGCTATTTATTATTATTATTATTTTTTACAGCAAATATTCAATGGTGGGCCTCGTACAAAACAGAGGCGGAAAACCAAAAGTTGTGCCTGGGGATGAATCTCCGTGTGTGCTTAGGTCCACCGGGAGCAGTGGATGTAGCTCCGGGCCTCTGAGATAATGCGTCGAGAGTAGTATGCACTTTTTACCTGCGAGTTCTCTTCGTCATTCAAACTGCCTTACCATCAGCGATACCGTATGCGTGGCCTTGCGTTATCACTACCGTCCATCAGCTTCGTTCACTGGGCTCAGCCGTCTTCTGCGCTCGCTGGATGCTCTCTTCTAACCGTCTCTCGAATGCCGCGCGTACTTCCATCTTTTCTAGGAAAAATATTGACATGCTCACCGGCTTCTTGCTTTTTTCTGTTGTTTTCATCTCTAATGAGATCGCCACATGCAGTACTAGATCCTTCTGCCGTGCCCACACCCATCATGCACGGAATGGCTGGAGCGCTGGCCAACACCCTCTCGATAGCCATGTTATATCCGCTGGACCAAATACGTAGTACTAGGGTCGGTGGCGGGAATCTTAGGTCGAACCTCGTAGTATGGAGGAAAGTTCTTCTTCAATGGCTCGGAGTAACCCGAGTGTCTGTTGTCAGTAGTTACCCGCATCACCCGCTTTAGTTCGTCAGCGTAGGCAACTGATTCAAGCTATTGCCGTCTCAGCTCTTCTGCTGCCTATCCTTTGGCGTGATACCAACTTTTTGGGAACTCGTAGCGCTGTTCAGAGCGCATTAATTGTAAGGTACTTTACAGCAAGCGGCTTCATCAGCCCCTTCTCGTAGTGGTACATCGTCGCTGCAACTGCTGTCGCCGAAGAATATCCCATTATTATACCAGGGAATCGGAAGCTCGGTCGAGGCCTTGCTCGTCAGCTACTTTGTATTCTTTTTTACGTTCGCGTAAGTTTCTCACTGCGTGGCGACGGTGGTCATTTCAGTGCGTGCGACTCGGCCTCACTAGTGGTAACCAAGTCGACCCGATTCCGGAGTTCCAGGTAGGTCTACAATCTGAATTGCCACGTAATGACGAGCCTCGTTTCTCAGGGACCTGAAGTTCTTTTGGGGGCGGTCTCTGCCAGGATTGTCGAGAAGGGTGGTCGGCGGGGAATTAATTTGAGTAACACTTCTTTGAAGGCGAAGACAATCTCCCTCTCTTTTCCGGGCGAAACGCGAACCTACGATATTGCTCTCAAACCGGGCAAACACAGAACGGTCAGTATCAAGGGCGAGAATCAACGAAAGAAGGAAGTGTACCTGCTATCTGAGATAGGAGAGCAGAAAACTCTGTCCCTCAACTGGACGACCCTCCCCGCCTTCGAAGAGAGGGATATGCTTATGACTCCCCAGAGGCAGTCTCGCCGGCTGAAGTCAGCTAAGAAGGTTGTCTCGCCGGGTTTCGTGTCATCCAGTGAAATTCGTTGAAGTCTTCGTTTCGATAGCGATGGTACCGGCCAGTTTTAAGTAGTTCGTGAGAAGCTATCACTGAGAATCTCGTCGACTCGTCAGCAGGGTAAGGGCCTTACTGTAAGGCGTATCAGCATATCATCAGCGTATCATCCGTGATCAGGTCGTTGTCGTTGTGACCTCTCAAGTTGACCCAACTTAGTTGAGTCTCAAGTCAACCTTTGTTCTAACGAGTCCATGGAAGAAGTTGTTACATGAACCAGCTCAGTTTCTAACAATGTTCGCAACTATTGTGTTTGTCATGGTCAATAAATGGCGGCGGTTCAGCGGCAATCTACCTTGATCCAGGTATCGCTCGCATTCTTAAAAAGCGCTCTGTTGGGGGGGAGGGGTCGGCAGTTCGTCATGTAGCTCATGTAGCGCATCATATGCACGGTGAATACGATACGCTCAGCTTTACCCCCGGCAACTCCCATCCTGAGATGTACTATCCCAGACGCGAATGGCAGCATGTCATGACCTACGACATACAGGCTGAGAGTGTTGACCCATTCTGGATGGCACTGGTGCACTACAGACCGGCGTACACATGCAAGCAGCAATATAATCCACCGGATCCGAACGAAATGAGATGGGAGTGCGCCGAGCATGTTGGTTGCGATAGAAAAATCCGCATACTCAAGGATGGGGCTCAGATGAAGATATCGATTTCAGGTAGCCTGAAGTCTTTCTTGTACGCACGAGGACCTCGTCTGATCCTTGGCAGGTGATCATTCGGGCCAGCCGAGAGACTTGAAGCGAGTTAGGTTCCCGCCACATATCGAGCAGTTCATCCTCGATGCTGCAACACGTGGTGAGAACGCTTCTCACATTCTGGCACATGCTCTGGAGGAGTATCCGGAATTTGCAGAACGCTTAACGAAGACGCGAGTAAGTTGTGAGTTTGTGTATCATTCTGAATGATTCTTTCGAATGCAAACCCCATTCTTCGTAGGTTCAAAACCTTGTTTCATCCCTGCGCACCCGACGTGACGGAATTCCTCGAATTGCCAACCTATTCGAGCTGGATAGCGCCTTCGCAGAGTATAGAGTTACACCAGCTCTGCTTCAGAGCGTGAAAGAAAACAACCCTCTACCCAGCAAGCTTATTCATCTCGAGACTAACTTTAATTCACAGGATTTCGTTTGCGCTTTAACTAGCACAGGTAGTGATCATCTCAAATGATTCATCTCGAAACGTCGCATTGAAGTGTTTCCTATGCAGATATGCTGGTCTCACTCAAGTGGTTTCTCGACTCTTGTCCCAAGGGCTTCCCTCTGTATATGGATACGCAGCAGAAAATTATTCGAGGAAAGCCCAAAGTTGTGTGGATGGGTAGTTCCCGGATTCGGTAAGTTGACTGCTTCGAGGTGGGTTCCCGGATCTCGGGATTTTCTGACACAGATATGATGCGAGAAGGAAGAAATACGTTCACTCGTTTGTTCCATTCATATGGGCTATCGTACCAGAGGAATCGGCAGGTGTGTATGATTTTATGCTGGGGAAGTTAAACGAGTTGATGATAACACTCTCTGGAAACCGAAGTTCGCTGGCGGATGTGGTGAATTTATGCGTTCACGATGCCCACCAGGGGGCGATCAGTGCGTGCAAGGGGAGGCTCCCAGATGTTCGCAATGGTAGGACCTGAATGGCGGGGATAGGAATGCCTGAAAAACTCTTCTTAGCTCGCTGTTTCTATCACTTCAAGAAAAATCTGACAGACAACAAGAAAAAGCTAGGCGCGGCGTTCGAATTGGTGAGTCTGCTCCCAGCAATTTGCGGTCATTTCCATTCCTTGCGGCGGAACTCACTTTGTCAGGTAGAGAAGTGCATATTCCCGCTTCACATCTCCACGAATGATAGCATGTTCAATCTCCTCGCTGAAGCCTTAATTGATCAAACACGTGATGTGTCTGGTGACGCTGCGCAGTACTTAACCAATACCTTGGATACGGATCGGTATGGTTTCCCGAACATCGCGATCACCGCTCAGGGATTGGAAGGAACACAGGTTCGTTGGGGACCTTCCGTCGCCCTTATTGACTTGCTCAGTAAACACGCATCAACGTAACGGCTTGCAGGTTGTGAACAATATCGTCGAGGCACTCAACTCCATCATGTCCAAGGCTCTAGATGGAGAAAGCTTCGACATTGGAATATTCGTACGGGAGGCCATACTGGTGACGCTACTGACTAACACATCAAAGTTGTGTCTTACTTGCTAGCTCCGCAGATAATGCGCTCCATCAAGAAGTCCAGCCCGCAGTGTTTTATCAACCGTCCGACTCCGGTGATTATGAAAGAGTATCACCCGGAAATGAGGCAGAATGGTACGAACATGTTCAATAATAATGATTTCAAAGAGCTGGAGGACGATTACACAGCACTCCGTAATCCTATGCACTTTCAGGTTACGGAAATCGTGTCATCCCTCATGGATGTAGCAGAGGACACGCGGTTTCTTCCTCTTCGTTCCGCCGAAATTTCGGGGTCGAAGAACCGCGACATTCCCAAGGGATGTGGTACGGCGGTATCTCACGGGAGTTCTGCTCGGAGATTTCGGGCAAGGTAATGTAGATGATTTGAAATGTTATCACTTTACAATGCGAAGTCTGAACTGGCGGCACGTAGACTCAGGTGAACCAAAGTTGACAATGCTTTCAGATTCCGTTGGGGCACGGGTGAGTGACATTTTGGATCGTTACTATTGCTACTACCTGGTGACGGTATCTAATTGCGGTACTCAAGATACCAGAGTATGCTGTACATGCAAAGAGAATAGAGATTGGTCTTTGTGTGAGCACGGCTACTGTACCGAAATATGTGTTGAAAGTCAAATGAGGTCCGTCCCAGGGAGCAAAGCGAAGAACAGGCGGTCCTTCGTATGGCCCGTTCAGGTTCATTCCTGGGCAGCACCGGTTACCAACAATACGGCGTGGCCGTCGTTCAACTCGAAGGAGGGCCCCCCTAGAGCGCACTTACTCAGGCATATCAGCTCCATCGGTGATTCGCCAGTCCAGCGGCTGTGGAGAAAACCTTCACCATTCGGATACAACTGAGAGCGTTGCGAATCGCTGTAGCAGTCTAGAGTCTGTCACGGAGACAGCTGTGGTGTCCAGTGCTGGAGAAGAGGCTTCCAGTGAAATCTCTAGCTGGGAAAGCATCAACGGTGCGCGGTCTGATAGACCACGCAGTAATTCACAGATCGAAGAACGCACAAACCACGCTGGGGATGGAAGCTTATCCCGCCTTCCAGAAGCATTCCCGTACTGCTTGGCTGTGTCTGACAACTCTAGTTGGGATTCCTTAAGCGCACTGTCGGAAAGAGACGGAGTTGAAGGTAGAAGAACCTCTGATCGATGTATCTAGCCGGAGCCTCCTGCAATCGGCATGCCCATCAACGCATTATTCAGGCTCGAGTGGCAACTCCGCGATCCTGTCCGGTCCAAGTCCTAGCTTGGAGTCAGGAGAATGGGAAGATCTGTCGGATTTGGCTACAGGCGGCTTCGCAAGAACCGTACCGAGTCGCGCATCCCGCAGACCGTCGTCCAATACGAACGAGCCTAACTCACTGGATGACGCTGGTCGTCGGATAGCGCGGCGACTGACCTACGGTTCCTCTCCTGGTCACTTGAATCAACGTGACGTGGGCAGTTCATCATCGAGTGAGTCATGGGAAGACTTGAGTGAGCTTACCCACTAGTTAGGATCTGCCACTATTTCGACAAGCTACTGTATCATGTTTCCGTACGCACCGTTTCATGTGTCTAAATCTCAGGAAGTTGTGTTGGGTCGCGTTGGTATTACACACTCTTTTTCAGTTGTTTGGGCCTTCCGGATGGACTGAACGCGAGTCTCGATCCGTAAGAGGGACATCGAGGTCCTCGGTCCGAGGTTGAAGCATACTAAACATGTTTATCGATGCCGAGAGGTGGCCCGAATACCGCTGTCACTATGGCGCCGATCGCCGGACAGCCAAGTTCTTTAACTAGTAGCCGACTAAAGCTCCCCACGCAAATACCGTACAATAGCGCGTTACCTCAGAATAGTCCGACAACCACATTTTACACCATCCGCCACAGAGTACAACCTGCACCTCCGACTAGCTTCATAACATTTGTGAGTTTCAATTCACCTCAGTATTGCGCACTCACCTGAACCCATCATGATCACCTCAGGGTTTCATAGGTACCTCAGGATAGTGTGATCTAC
>JABANP010000877.1:0-13656 GCA_013115135.1 Perkinsus olseni | reverse complement strand
TCACCTCCACCACCATGGCGAGTAGCACGGCAGTAGGAGCACCGCGGACGGATGGATCGAGTTCGAACACTGTAGTAGTTAAACTGCTTCTGTCCAAGTATCAGTAATGTGCGCCCCACAACTCCTAATTCATTTTCGAAAGTGTTTTTCTCCTCAGTGGTTGAGGGTTCGATTACGTTATCTCGAGGGTAGTTCCAAAATTATTCTGGTCGAATTTCTGTTCGATTTTCGCCGTGAGCTCCTCACAGCGGCTCGCGGCGTGTAAATTTTCTGGAAGTCCACAGAGACGCGTCTTGAGCTACGTTCGAGATATCATCATCAAATTCTCAACCACCAACGATAAAATGCCTCCCGAAATTGGATGAGACGCTCCGCAGGGTCTTCTGTTTTCTTGAGAACTCGGTCGTCTCTAGTAACAATGATTGTCCAGTTCTTTCGGCGGTATTGTGGGTGAATGCAGCATTTTAGGTCGTCTGCTGGTCTGTCTTTGCTATCACAGTAGCGGCATTAGCAGCGATTGACGCTCTGGTCATCAATAAAGGTAAGGGGGGATAGCGATCTCACCACTCGAAGGCGTGGCGAACACCTCGTTATGCTGATAGGGAAAAATGACGATGTGCAACTAGACTGGGAAAGTTATTCTCCAGTTTGAGACGCAGGATCGATTCTAGGATATCTCTTAATTTATGAAGAACCGTCCGATTGTTCGATGGGCCTCTCCTCAGTGAGCTCCCCAGGGGGTCATATAATAGACCAATTCTGAAACTCAGAATTGATTCTAGTTTACGTCTAAAAATAAATTCCAGAATCGATTCTGAATTTCAGAACTGCTTTATTGAACCGGCGGCGCAGAATGACTTTTCACTCAGAAACAGTCAAAACCTGGGAAAGGCGTCGAAATTGAGAAGAAGTGCCTGAACGCCTCCAGTGCTTGAGATCGGTTTATTCAACAACGCTCGTATATCGCATCCGACGCGGATGTAGATAGTATCCCAGTTATGGAACAAATACGAGGATCGACCGCTCCGTGGCGAAAATTCAGGTCGAAAAAATGTCAATTAGGAAGGCTTCAGAATAGGAGAATGTGGCCGCTCGAACATGCGAGTGATCGCTTAGTGGCCGAGTCCGCGGTGATTGCTCATTCCTCGAGAAATAGCCGCAACTCGGAAGCGGTTCATGCCGGCCTCGTACGGTTGAGTGTCGTACCATTCCTTGGGGAACTCTCCTGTTAGTATTTTTGAGTAGGTTCGAAAGTAGTGGAAGTCCCTCCTCGTCGTGCCATGGTCTATTGTATAACGTACCTTGCTTGTGGTCTGCTTTTCAACGTTGTGGTTTATCTATTATACAGCTATGACTCGGAGGTAGTAAGGAAGGTGCTCTCGCTGCTATCCGGTAGTAGCAGAAGCTCCCCGTCAGGCTGCCTTTGGCTGGTTCAACGGATACGTCCTCGAGTACATGCTCAGTATGGACAACGTCTTCTTCTTCCAGGTAGTACACATCATCAGGCGTATCCTTCGCTGTGCGGAAGATGTGTCGAAATTCGCACAACTTCGCATTTCCGACTCGCAACTGCTTGTTTACGACGGGTTAAAGACGCACTGTGAACTCAAGGCCTTGGTCGCCGGTAGACGAGAAAACTACAACAACCATCCCTGGGCCTAGTTCTGAATGAGCCCTGAAGACGATGGAAAGCCTCTTATCTTATCGATCTTCTCCTTTACGAACCTGGGGAGACGCTCCTTCCAATGACGATGTATCTTAGATTGATCCTTGCCTTAGGTGGTTTTTAAGTACTATCGTACTCCTAAATCTCAAGTCAACCGCGCCTTGTTCTACGGCATAGCCATGGCGGCTGGATTGCGGCTGCTGTTCTTCTTCCTAGGCAAGCACAGTCACTCTTCATCACTGTTGATGATAGCCTATTATTCCACAGTAGAATATAGAGAGACGAGAAAAGGAAAAAATTCAATTCGAAAATTTGCCTATCAAGACAAATGCCGGTCAAAATTTTTTTGACCAGACTGTTGTCAGGAGAGGTCTCTAGGCCACTGTCACCAGCACCTCTCAGGTACCACCTTTTTCAAGCTTATCTTCTTTACACGTTATATATTCGGACTGGTAAGACCGTTGTGACGTGGACGATTTATGCCCTCTACTGTTACATGGGGACACGAATGAGCTTCCAGTAGGATTGCCGACAGATTCTTATTTGGAGCGGCTATAAGACTGCAACAGACTCGGATGACCAGGACTCCGGTGATCCCAACAATGCTTGTGCTCAGTGTAAGCTGCTTCCTACCGTGGCTGTTGCTCGTGCGTCATAGATCGACCGAATATGAAAAAGCAATTAGAAGCAGGGTTGTGTGGATCGTTTGGTGTGGTATTGCCACCGGAAGCTTATCGTCGCGGTTCACGATATCACTCCCGACCACCACTGGACTACCAACTCCAATTTTCCTGAATTTCCAGAGTAGCTCCTCACCCGGCTAAGGCTCGGATCTGAATCTGCCTCGACAATGACGATTTTGTGGATAACATTTGGCCCCGTGGCAATCAGGTATCACATCGAGGCTTCGGCTCTTCAACGCCTACTCCTCCGATGGCGCCTTCTTTATCAAAGTTCCTCGAGACACGTTTGGCCCTCCGCCGGATTGTGATCAATCTGAACTCATTTACGGTAAGAGAGCTGCGATCAATGGCATAGTGGCGTACTAGTAGTGGCAGTAGTATATCAGCTACTAGGTCTTCGAGGCGCAGGGGCGGAGCTCGCGCGACGTACGGAGTGTAATTCGGTAGGCGTGTGGTACCCAATTTTCTAGTGAAAACCATGAGGAAACTTGCTGAATGAGCTGAACGCCGACGATAAATGGCATGAATCATGCGATGCACAGCCTACGTAGTGATGTAGGACTGATAACACGAGTTCCAGTCCGCGTGGGTGAGGATGGCATTCTTGGCACTCCCTATATGAGAATTGTGAGTCACAATTCGTGACCATCATCATGACACCCTCTAGATACCAATTCAACAGCAGCCACTGCTCGACTATCGCCTAACAGCTCATCGGACGGTTCATCACACCACCAGCCGCTAGTTTACAAAGCCACGCTGTTGCTGATGGTGGTCATCGTGCTTGGTGTTGTCGACGTCCTCTTCGCTGTGGACTCAGTGACGGCTAAGATCTCTCAATACGACGACATGTGAGCTCACAACAGCAGCGTCGTCGCTCATGTTCAGTGGTTTTCGGGTAGGTTCATCAACTTCTCCTCTTCAATATTCGCGATGCTCACTCTAAGATCGCTGTACTTCCTGGTCATGTACCTGTCCGACCTATTCGTCCTTATGAAATACGGTAAGAACCTCTTTTCTGAATTCAATCCATGGCCTTATTCACTTAGTCTCGTGCATGCGTTATGATATCATCAGCTTGTCATGCGTCGTGGTGATTCTCTCGTCGGGGCATGGCTAGTGCGAGCTAGTGGTGCAACGTAAAGTGTGTAAAGTCGGTGTGGTGTGGTGGTATCAGTGGGGCGATTCGGACCTGTCAGTGTGCCCAAATGTATCTGTAGATAACGAATCACCCGAAACGGACTTCGGAATTGGCAGCATCCACAAGCCAGGGCTCAATACTTGCAAATTACCTTCTCTACGCTGCACCTCCGCGTCATGATTGTTGGTGACTGGGCGATGCTCCTGTGATCAGGTATCGCCCTCATCCTAGTACTGGTTGGTCTACAACTCCTGCTTGCCTCATACATCGACATAACGAATCGGCAGAGCTGCGCTATCATATCATTGGTCTTCTTCACCTCCATTTGTGCCAGTGTGGTAAGGATTCCGAGCACCCGATTGACTACTTCAACTCTCACTGATCTCGGACATGATTGGGAGAGAAAAGAGTATCCAACTAGGAAGATATACATTTCTCGCTCTTGCCATAGCTAGGAGTAGGCAGCCAGTGGTCACACGGTCCTGTTTTATAGTGATAAACTCCGTCAGCACCGGAGCGCTGGGATCGACTGTCGCTACATCTTCTGCGTAAAATCTTCTTCGATGGAGACAGTGTCGAGGCGAATAGCTCTTCGATAAACGGTTTATCAAAGGCCTCGCAAGTAGCGACAATCCGGTCGCAACCATCACCGTTCGCGCGTTTAGAGATGCTGTGCTATTCGGGTGTTTCGGAGAGGGACGTACGACGCAGCACTACGGTGTGCTAAGCCATGTGATTCAAAGCCGCGTCGCGAGCACAGCGGAGCGAAGCGCATCATCCTCCAGACGAGTGCGGCTCGCGAATACAGTAGAGATGCAGAGCAATTACGAATCGTCTTCCCTTCCCCTGTGTTGACACTAAGGAATGCCTGCTGTTTGGAATGTAGGTATATTCGAAGTGCATAGCCTCCTGCGGCCGCCGTGGCTCGGTTGTTGAGCTGGAAGTGATCGGCAATCGGCACATAGAACCCTCTGATGTCGAGCTGGGAGATTATAGTGAGCCGCTCGTGTTGTGCTGTCGGGTAGGAACCTTCCTCCTTCTCCCAGGTCCGCAGGTTGAGCCGTCTTCCTCGAGTACCTCCACTACGACTGGGGTCCCTCTTGAGTGAAGTCTTCACTGTATGCATTCCCACAGACATTTGTTGTATTATTGACGATCAGCCGCTCGCAACAGCATCGGCACACTGTGAGAGTTTTTCTCAGTGAAAAATCGTCTATTGTGTTTCAATGGCTGTACTGAAATTTGGCCGCCCGGAAAACATCGGCCCCGCGGCATAGATGAATGAGGAGGAGTAGACCGCCTACTGATGAGCCCAAGCCAGCATGGACCATTCAGTTGCATAGAGCTTGCGAACCTTACATGCGCTATGGTCCGCAGTCCCCGGGAAAATCAGAGCCTCAACACATCGACGATGTTTTACAGCCAACCCGTAGGTGACGCCCCCTACTAATGTCGATGATCGACGTTGTATTTCCAACCGACAGTTGGCAACCGTCGTTGACAATTCCAGCCAGCAGCCGCATGGGCTCACAATTTCAGGACACTCAGCACCGCAAGGCTGCCCAGAGGTTGATGACGCCTCCCCGGCTGTGTCGGTGGTACGGCAACGATTCAAACGTTTGCGGATTGACGGGGAAGATGATGAGCCCGAGTTGAGGTGAGGCCAGGGGAGGCCTTATGTAGCGAAACGCCGAGGCCATTTCAGTGGCATGCGAAATCTGCGTTGCGGATTGAGAAGGCGGACCCTAGCGTGCTTTCAGTGAGAGCAGCGGTTTGATCTCTGGTGACGAGGCACACGGCGAGTCGCTCGAGGGTGTTCCGGAGCACAAGCGGCGATGCACGGATGTCAGCAGCGACAAGTCTAGCATTGGCAGCAGTTGTGGAGACAGATCGGACCAGGGTGAGTCTTGCAGTGAAATTTTGCTTTATGGAAGATGAAGTAGGAGTGTGCATTGGTGGGCATTAGTACTCTCTCTCACGAAGTCCTCAGCATGGGAGTGGTCCAACTTGACCTCCTCCGGCGCCGCGGATCACGGAGGCGGGCTGGTCATCATCCACGCCATGACGCCGTCAGGTACCTCACCTCCTCGACAATCTGACACTCCAATGGCGGCGAGTGGAGACGATCATGTTCATCATCATGAGCGTAAGATGCAACTGAAGCAGCTTCTGAAGGTGAGCTGTTCGGCGAATACCGTTGAGAAGTTGAGAATCTTTTCTACCCGTTTTGCCCTTGCTCGACCTGTTCGTGTTCACAAAAAAGCAATACCTCAGGAGCAGATGGCCAAGTATTTGGCCGACTACCGATCCTTGTCCCAGAGAACACAAATAGAGTGAGCACAGTGCCCTCTATCCAGCTAGAGTTTTGGACCTTCCTCGTCTCAGCTTCCGATGCCCGCCCAACCGTTGACCTGACGAGGCATGATAGGCGACCTGTACAGTATGCTTCTTCACACCCTCACCTTGCGTTATCAATCATCCCCCTTCCTCTGCTGTTCTATTCGAGTCTTACCTCGCCACAATGAGGAACGTCAGTAACGTGAGGACCACAACGAGTAATGCTCCGGCTACTGTCGCCAGCATAGTCACTTTGGATGAATCGCTTCGAGTCCAGGCTCTCAGGCCCCTGTACTCTGGCCCGATCACGGTCGAGTCCAATACTGCTAGCGGCTGATGTCCACCCAACCTATACCGCGGCCAGGACTGAGGACTCGCGTGCCTTGCCTACAATAGTTCCGCGGCACTTAGAAGACAAGATAGGTGGGACCGCCCGAACATGCCAGAGCTCAGCTGTCGCTGTGAGTAGGTGCGTACGCCTTGGCAAAACACTGGCCCAGCATGTTTCTTCCGAAGAGGGACACCGAGACACCCGAGAAGTTCCCAATACCATTCCATCCGAGAATCGGATTTTTCTGATGGAGCTTGTATCCTTCATCGTCTGTGTTCAATCCGCAGGCGTCGTTGCAGGACTCAGAAGAAGCAGAACTATATGGCCGCCTTACTCATGCTCATCCGAACTCATGGATTTTGTTAATTGTTGTTTGCGGGCGTCCTCGCTTTGCGTTGGACAGTACTCCTTCAGTTGGTTGAAGCGAATCGAAGGGAGCTGAGCTTCCTCCGTGAACTTATTCAGTCAAACCCGGGTATTCGTGATTTACCCCATGCGCCCTCTGTTTCCTGTCCCTTTCGGCCGGTTGTCCGGTCAGTGCGGTAGTTGAAATCACGATCGCTCATGTGTGGAATTTTTTCAACGTAAGTCGTACGTCGTAAGACTGGGAACGAGCTCGAATTCACGACGCCCGCTATCAGCGAAATGAGGTTCAATTTACAGTCAATTTGAGAAGTACATCTTGAAAGGTGTCAAGCTAACGGAGGAACTCATTACTGGCCACCTGACTCATGACGCGTGCTGCCGTGGTGACTCTCTCCTGGTCAACGAACTCAAGACTTGTTCGAAATTGGCTGAATCGTTGATCAATTTAATTCTCAGGTATCGTCCCCATCTCACAACTTGGTCTACTTCTCAGTCGAGCTTTGAACTTGCCCACGTAATTTTAGAGATCAGTAGAGTGCCTGACGATGCCACATGTCACAGTTCTCTGGACTCGAGTTCTCAGCGGCACTCGGACGATCATTCCTCCTCCGGTCTCGACAGTACGGCTAATCATCAGAGTCTGACCTATGCAATAATCTACATACTGAGACCCCATATGATGCTCACGCCCTCTCCTGACTCGAACAAGGGTTCAGTGTTACAGTGGACGTCGGGATGAGCCTGCTTATTTTGTGGAGACTAAGCCCGAATACCCCCTACGCTACGCGGATCGGTTTTCACGGCTCTCGAACGCTGGCTCACGCACCAAGCCTGGTGCTCCAAGCGGTTATCACAGAGAACTTGTGCCATCATTTGAGTTTCCCAATGCGGGCCGACTCGGATTACGGTCGCAGGAGTTCCCCTTCGTCCCGGAAGGCCACGGCAACGAGTACGCTTCATTGAGTGTGCCTCGGCTGCTGCTTGGGGAACAGTGATCTACGCTCATCGTTCCTAGCCTGGAGCGCTTGGGCACTTCGAACAAGCATACGGGGTACTTCAGAGCACTTCTCCTCAGGATCCCACAAAGGCTCTCCCTCACCGAGCCGAACGCATCTCCTGAGCGCTGCCGGCCTGTCGAGCTCGAAGAACGCAACTCACAGCCCGTTGAGTCGGTCCTGGGCAGCAGGCCAAGTGAGAACTAACCCGTCTCCTCGTTAAGAAGTCTTGCTGTGAGCAGCCGTCGCGTCGCACTGCTTCTTCCGAGGTCGAGAGGAGCATAGCAGAGCTGTCGCTGAAGTGCCAGCAGCTGACCGGGCAGCTAGAGAGGCTCGCAAAGGTTCGTCTGTGCTCATGTTCTGTTTCAAATCTGTCTTCCGGATTCGGTTCGGGGATTCAGACGAATACCGATGGAACTTCTATTGCATGCTCTACTGCTCGTAACCGGATCGTTAAGTCGAAATGGGGTGCTGCATAGCCCGAGGCTCGGGCCCCGACCGCTGACTTATCGTGGTCCTGGAACCACCGAGATGCTCAGAATTTCGCCAGAGAAGTTGATGAGAGACGAGGGACTGAGGACAAGCTAACTCGGCATGTTCAGCAGCAGGTGGAAGAGCTCGTCAATATAGTGAGAGAGAGCGAGGCCAAGACTGAGCAGGTGGGGAAGGCATCATAGAACTGTGAGCTCGCAGTAGCATTCGTGTTACACCCCCTGTAAGTGGGTTCTCCATCACGCCGGACGCAGACCTGAGCGGCTCTGGCATGGTGCAAGTCTAGCTCTTCTCGCACACTCTTATCGAGACAACTATGACTTTTCAATCAGGATGTTGGACAAGCCCTGAAGGTCCTTCGGTCCAATTTGAGCCTGCAGATGACGGAGGCCTCGGGAAGACATTTGCAGAAGCTTGAGAAGAAGCTGTCGGATGAATTCAACAAGGGTGATTCAATCCTCGCACTCCGCTATTCCTCATACTTCTATAACGTGGGAATCTATCGGATGCGAGCTCATCTTTTTGCAGTGGTGGAAAGAAGCAGCGCAGACTTTGGCGAACGACTCAGCAAGGAGGGAGCAGAAATCAATCAACGAGTTTCCAAGATCGAAGCACTGCTCAGGTGGGGTACACCACCTTTTCGTGCGGGTTCTTGCAGTAAAATAGCCTCACGTTATGTCTGCCCTTTATTGAGCGAGGAAGCCCTGGAGCTCGAAGGCATCTGCTGTTGAGCCTCAGAGGCCAGCTTCTTCACTTGTATTCAGCTTCATGATTGTTATGTCAATAACCGGCTAGAACTGTCCTACGGTTCGCCTGGGAATTCCGCATAGCGTCACGCGCGTGTCACTATTGAGCGCGGAAGCTCTGGAGCTCGTTTGAAACCACCGGTTGCCTATGATCAGGAGAAGCACGGAGAGATTCACAGACGCGCTGGACCCTATGCGAGCTACTTTAGCAGACTTGTCCTCCCGGTTCGAGGAAGTGGAGTCCAAAGCTATGCTGGGTCAACCAGGAGAGGGACAGATGTCGCCCAGCCGGCTCAAACAGCAGGTCGGACTTAACAAGGCATGCAGTTTCGTAGACGTGCGTGCAGATACTCGTCCACGTCGAAGATCGGTTGCGTCAATTCGAATCGGAAAGCCTTGACAAAATTTCAAGTAGGCCACTCAGTCCTATTGTTTCACGTGGCTAGCAGGCTTCGAGTAAAGATCTGCTCTCGACAGATCACCGAGAGCGATCGCCTCCACGTGAGTGTGATGTCGAAATGAAACTGAAGCTGCAACAGATAGAAAGGAAGCTCGCAGGTAAGCAGCCGTCTCTGGAACCTATGCAGGGACTGTTCGACACGACGCTGTCGACCATCCTTGCTTCGACTCAGCTTCGAACCCGGATGTCCGACTAGCGTCCATGCGCTCCGAGACACAGGACAGCTTGAACGCTGTCAACCAGCGAATCGATACCTCCAAGGGGAACTGGAAGCGTTCAGAGGGAAGTGGGCAGTCTGTCCTGCGGCCTTTGTCGGAGCACTACTCTCTCCAGACTTCCCACGCGATAAATAGCCAGACGCAGCGCTTGAAGGACCACGCTAGGCGAAGTTAAGAAAAAATGCAGCTGAAGCGCATCGCAGGGTGGGTTTACGCTCACGATGTCCCTGACGAGCTCGTGGCGAGTCGACCGGCTACATTGCCTCCGTGTTGTGCTGTGCTTTGCTACGAGCTCTGCGATGGGAAAGTATCGTGTGTAGGAGCAAGAGCTTTCGAGAACGCTTGAAGCGAGCATCAACAGCGTGAGTGATCGTCACGATGAACTGAAGAAGTCCCTGAAACTGACTTCAAAAAGTGCTCTTTGAGAACGTGAGCCAGTGACGCACAGCTGGTCATGAGTCACGACCACTCAGGTACGTAACGATTCAGAAAAAGTCCAAGGCGGACAATAGAGAATTATCAGACAAAGTTGGTCGTATACAGCGAGTTGAACAGCCTCACAACGCAGAGCGCAGAGCTTGATAAAACCGTCGTAATCTGTTTCGTGACTCCCCATTGGGTCGGGGAGTAGCCTCAGGCTGACTACAAAGAGAAGGTTAACGTTGTCTGCGAACAGCAGCAAGCTCATCACCGAGCAAATAACCGAGTTGGAAGTAGGATCTCGCCAGGTGGCTTCTCTGAGCAATTCGAATCAGAAACGAACGACGGAGAGCTTAGCTGAGTCGCGGAGCTCGATAATGCGGGGCTTCGAATCTGACCTTATGCGAATCACGGAGGAGGTGGGTGTGGCACTCCGCCCTGCCGCATACAGTGATGGAGTTTCAGCTTGACTGCCACGTCAAGAGCGTGCAGTCGTCCACAGAAGAGGATGAGAAATGCAAATAGAATTTGTCAAGGCAGAGGTGACGCAGTGCTCGACAGAACACTCGGAGATTATAGCGGTTCAGATTGACTCGAAGTCGGCAGAGACCGCTGATCGTCTGCGTCGTATGATGGGATCTTTGATAGAACTCAATATGCGTGTTGAAAAGCAAGAGGACATGATGAGGGACCCTAAACTGCAGAGGCATATCCGAGGGTCGGTCTTGACACTAGCAGATGAGGTCGGATCTCTAAGATTCAGGCTGGTGGATGAAGCGATACAGAGAAGTATGGATGCTGATAGGCCTGGAGCCATCGGGAAATGATAAGCCAACTTTACAAGAAGATGAGCGACGTGGTCAGTGCTATGCACTACCCAGTACGCTTCATGCCGCAGATCTTCTATGGTCGCTGCAGCCGCGTTCTCGTTCACGAGTCGAGCGTTCCAACTGCTCAGGCATGGCCCTTCGGGTGTCGGCTATGCGGGCAATCGGAAATTCTGGCTCTACTAACTCCAGTTCGCTGATGCGCTCTCATCAACGTTCAACTTCGTCAATCGAGTCCCCAGGCACGAGTGAGTTTCCTTCTCATCATTGACGGCGTCCGCACAATGTTGTCTCACGGAATTAAAGGTACTTCAGGAACCGAGTTTCGCGCCTGCAGCAGCAAACGCAGTGAGCAGCTGCGTTCAAGCGATGAGGGAAATGAGAGCCAAGATAGAGATCGAGATGATCATGGCATGATGCCGTGCAAGCGTGGTTTGCGCTGGTTTGTGCGCGTGCTGCGATAGGGTTCCAGTTGGGCGCGTCCAACAGCCTTTCCACGGGTTTTTCTTTCAATAAACCTGAAATTAGAAATCAAAATCGATGCAGAATCGACGCGGGACTTTCAGACTCCATTGACCCGGGCGTCCGCACATATCGAGCCGACATTTTCTTCACTGATACTCACGGCACCCGGGACACCGAGACCCTCGCACCGACATTTTGACGTAATTTATCCGATCGAGCCCGCGGCGATCGAACCACGCGGATGAGAAACGCTATGCCCCAGCAGTCGTCATGGCTGGGCAGAGCCCTTTCGACGTTCCGTGCGCGGCACTGTTTTGACTTCAACGACTTTCAATGCATGAAAGTCCATACTATCAATGCAGAGCTGAGTGAAGACAAAGTCACCAAGGGATTAGTAGGTTTTCCGCAGATGAATTTTCTAGTCATAGTTACACAGACAGCTCAATCGTTTTGCAGCTATGATGACGCTAACTATCAAAACGACATTCTAACTGTAGAATGAAGCGCGCGAAATGCGCGTTGATATAAAACTCATAGCACTGGGCGCTGAGGACTTCGCTAATGCACGCGGTTTCATGATGAATAAAGAAATCTATTTTCATCGCTGACCTGATCATACGTGATGCACTGTCACGAGCATTTATTGGCTGAATGACCAGCGTTAATGAATATTGAACCGAGTTCACGAACTCTACGCGACAGTGCTAACGTAGTTTGGATACGTCGCTAGAAACATGCACCGCATGCGAGGATCAAACAGAGAGCAACACTCAGAACTCCTCGTCGACACGCCCGACTCTTGTAGAGGAACTATGGTGCTCAATCGTCTTTTCAACTTTTATGCTTTGACGACGAGTTCGGCTATGCTGCGCCAGGAAGGAGTTCTCTGCTGGAGCGTCTCTCTGCAGGCTGGAATCAGCTCGAGACTGCGCTCTCGGAGCTATACCGGAGTGACGGCGATCTACGGCGAGCTCGTCGAGTACCGCAAGACCGGTGTTTCGAACGCAACAATTGACTCCGGTCGCACCCACCGAGAACTCCGACCAAGACGTCCCCGCCGATTCCGTTGTGGATGGCCGCCCTGATGTGGGAGGGACGACCGGTAGCGCCGCCTGGCTGCCGCTCCGTGTTCATGCATCAGCCACGGCAGCCTCACTCCAGAACTCCACCGGTCACGCTGACACTTCTAACGCCTCCCACCGCAGGAGCTGCGAGTGCGGATAAGCATTCGCATCAATCGTTTGAGCGTGGAATCCGTGAAAACGATCCGGCGGCACTCCCGAAGAGGTCAGCGGAGAGGTCCTCTCAAGACGCGCAACCCAGGGAGCATCTAAAGCGCCACCGTTGCGACGGGCCTCGCCGAGAGCACGAGCTCCGAGTCGGTAGGACAGAGTGCGAGAGCTGCGGTAGACTGCTGCCACCCAGTGCGGAACGCTCAGTGATGCGGGACAACTCCGCAATCCTCGGCTTCGGCCAGGCGTATCATCCTGCCTTTTGCCGAAGCGGCAGAGCTGGAAGAAGCAAACCCAATCGATGCGCGCACACCTCAAAGCAGTCGCCGATTTTCTTCGAGGCCAGGTGGTCTCCCCGCCACGGAGCTCAGACCCATCTAGGCTGTGCGTACCGAACTGGAACCATTCTATCGTTTGGCATGAAACCTGGCTCAGCGAAGGTGCTCCCACTAGACTCTCCGGTTATCCGCTGGAGCGACTCAATCGTGGTTGAGCCGCCGGTGATGCTTCGCGCCAAGTTCGAGAGAGCAAATCTTCGCAGCGGCAGTTGACGCAGAGATTCCTGAAAGTGTCGAGCGTTTGGACACCCAGCTGCGTCTCGCACAAACTCACGCAGAGCAACTTCTTCAGCTGCGATGATAATGACGGGTTTTCAAACCACGTACGAGGAGGTGAAAGAAGAAGAACCTGAAATCAGGGCGGCCTCAAAGCCGACGAGGATTGTCATAAGTTTACGCACCGAACCGCGGGCCCGTGGGTCGTATCAAATGCTACGTGGCGCATCTGGGCTATCAACCGATATCTACAGCCCAATGAGGCGGTATCAATGTGAGCTACACCGCGGTGGATTTGGGCAGCGAAGTTTCGGAGCCCAGCTTGGTGCCTTTCGGAGAAAGAACCCTCCCCACCAGACCCGATAGATCGTCGGCAGCTCTGCGCGACTCGCTCCCGCTGGTAGCAGGACACTTGATGAGGGACCTCCAGGCTCCGTGGGGCATGTGAACGAGTGAACACTACGGCGGGGCCCTGCCGCATATCGACAGCCGAGCTCCGGTTTTGTCGCACGGCGGCCTACGGTACAGCATCGAATCAGCTGGTAGCCGCAGCTACCACTGCCTACCAGAGGAAATGTCTCACGCCACGAAAACCCGCGCCACGGGTCTATAGAGCTGGACAGAGATATTTGCGCATGCGTGCTCTGGCGAAAATATCGTAGAAAGCTCAGGAAGCCGGCCGGGCTCCTGGACTGAAAAGAGAGGGCCTGGTGCGGTGATTGG
>JABANP010000876.1:0-13664 GCA_013115135.1 Perkinsus olseni | reverse complement strand
TGCACGTCGTTGTAGTTGGTAAGTTAGTGTATGAACCCTCATACTATGAAGTAGGCAGTACATGATAACTGTAAATCAAACAGGCGAATGCAAATAGATGAATACGAAAATGTATTAGTGAGTGTGCTGAGAGAATTAGTGGACGATTAAGAATAGTTCAACATGATAAACGATAGCACATGATTGAATGTGAAATACTCGTTAGGCTGAGGGCCTCAGACTGAGGCTAAGACTCTAAGCTTCATACTGTTAGGGCCAATTCACTCCCCGCAAGTTAGATAGGTAATTATTGAAAATGTAAGAGCTAGCAGAACCAAGTGACATCAAGTTTGTCAGGGCCCTTTTTTTTACTCAGAGACTCTGAGTCAGAGAATTTGGGTCTTATGGCGTTATATGGTTCGTGATGGTGTACTCTTGCCGGGAGAATCCTTGGTATTACGTCAGCTATATACGTTTCTGTTGTTAGCAATAACTTATTGCGCAAGGATTTTACTGTTCTAGAATTATGTGACTCTCAATTACAGTCTGTTCATTTCTTGGTATACGACATGTACAGCTTTTAAATTACAGGCGTCTTGTGAATAAATAGAATGCAGTGCTTGTTGATATGATATACACTTCTCCTTGAGAAGTAGGGATAGGGCATGCAAAATGGAGATGTTGATGATCATGCGGCTTAGGCCATGGTGGCCGAGCAGGCATTGAATTGCTCCAAATCATCATATTAAATTTATATGTAAATGTATATTACTGGCAATTGCCGAAAACCTGTACATCATTCACCTGTACCCTACCATTTTTCGCTGCAAATACGTCCGAATAAATTTCGGTCATGTCTAGTCGTGAAGTACTCATCCTTATATTTATGGCTCCCGCAGAAAGGACATGGTTAACATTGTGAACTAACAGAGAAATATAATTCGGCGTGATTGGAACTTCCAATTTGGAAAGGCTGACTGTGAGTAGCTGGTGTGAGTAGTCGAAAGGCTGCGTTGCGTAGCAGTCATGGTGTTTGGTTATCAGTATGCGGTAGACGGTGAGGAACCTGAAACGGTGAATGTGGTTGACGTATGATGTTCATATATAATTCCGAATACTTCATTCGAGTGTGAGTCGCAGTGTGTGAGTTTTACTGTGAAGAGGAGGAAGGTAGACGTGAGCGCACATGACGTTGGGGTCGAGTAATAACAGTTGAATGGTTGTGTGGTTGGGTTGGAACTTCTAACTTGGAAGTCGTTGAATGTTTGGTTGAGGATGAGCTATGAGGTTTATTTTGCTGAGCAAGTAAATGAGGTTGGAGAACGTGAAACTCACGTCGTGAACGCACGTGAAAGCGAGAAACCGCGAAAATGGTGTGATAAAAATGCCTCCTCTTATCTGGGTGCACGCAGTGGGCGGGGTTTTGGTCATATGGATGTATGCGGTGGCGGCGAGTGTGGCCTGTTGGTTGAAGAGCTCGTCATAAGTTATGACTGATAACGACAATGTCGTTGAGGGAGTCGCTATAGTGGAACGTATGCGTATTATGAGGGTATTGATGAAGCAAACACATAGTGGGATGAAATGAGTTTTAACATTTGGAGATGAGAAATTAGTTTTGTTGCTGGAGTGTTGGTCTTTTGCTGGGACCGTCCATTCGTTGTTTCTGTTGTTGTGGTTGTTGTTTTTGGACTTGTCGTTGGTTTCTGGTTGTAGTTGGAGAATTGCTCCTTAGATAAGATTCTTGGTGTGGTTGTGGGCCACAACTTGTGGCTGCTGTGGTTGGGCTCCAACCGTTGGGGTGGTAGATCTCACCGGGGTGGGCGTCCTCGGAAGTGGCAGGGCACCCTGTGAAGCTCCGGCGGAGCCGCCCCGCTCAGGCATGGGGATCGATGTTGACATTAGAGAATAGCGCAGGGATTCAAACTGTCAGAGGAAGGGTGGAATAGGCAAGATTGCGACCGAAGTGGCTGGATGCAGAAGGAATGCATTTTGCAGGAACATGCACTTCCAAGTCAGCTGTTAGTGCAAGTGCAGGAAAGGTATTTCGCAATAATTGGGAGAATCGAGGAATTAAGAGTGGTGAGTGAATGGGTTAGTTTTGTTTTGTGGATGAAAAGGTAGAGCAGAGGAAGAGGAGTAGAATGAGGGGTGGGACGCCTGCGATAGAGATTGGAAGAGAAAAGTTACGTTTGCTTAAAGTTGGGAGAAAGTGGGTGTTTGGAATGTGCGTTTTCTGGCAATTTGCAGGAGTGTTTGTGTGTCTAAAATAAATATATAGATAAGAACACAACCCAGACCTTGCACCTTAGAGTACACGTTCCAGCGTACAATAATACGTCACAAGTGACTGATTTGCCACTCACGAGAATTGTACTAATAACTAGCTATTGCAGCACTCTATAGCGCAGCGCAAAGGATACGCATTGCGGCACGCAGGACTCACACAAGATCTGTCCCGCTAATTGTCCCCTATATCGGGCCAAAGGTTTTCGAGGCGAGCGCTGACATAGTTGCGCTTTCATACCATAACATCTCCTCCCCGCAAAACCTTGACACGGATATAGATAAAAAGAAATCAAAATCGCAAAAATCAGATCATCTATGCCGTCATCAATAATCTTAAGCTTCGTTACCGGGCCAAGCGTCACATGAGGCAACCGGGCCGAGGACGTTAGTCCTTCCACCAGTGACGATATTCTTCATCTCGTTGAGAACCTTGTTCACGCCAGCGTTCCAGAACGGGCCGAACCACGTCCTCGAAGGAGTCGGTACAGCGGGACCAAGCGAAGTTGATAGACGAGCGGTGTTCGCGACGTCGGTTAACACCAGTAGCCGGAGCAGCAATCAACTCGTTGGGCCGAACATTGAACACCTCAGGGAAGGGCGTCAAAGGAGCTCGAGGTAGAGGGAACCCTTCACGAGCTCGCACCGATTCGTACTTGTAGAGCATGTCAACCAAACTCTCAGGGCGGTCAAGTCCAGAGGGGCGGCCATAGTCATCTTCCAAACCACACTCGAAGGCTCTTGTCGAACGGGCCGAGAAGACATAACTGTTGGGCCGAAGAGGTCGCTCCCGACTGAGTCTCATAACAACCGGTAGGGCACGCTCTAGATGATAGTTGCAACAGAACAGCACATCACACTCGGAGCGGATCTCACCGTGAGTCGATCCTTGAGAACAGTGAATCGTCACAGCCATAGCACCAACCTGGGCCGAATGAAGCCACCTGAGCACTCCAGCTGCCGTAACGATCTCGGGGTTCTCGGGCCACGCCTCCTCACGAGAATCCTTATTGCGCTTGGGGGCCTTCACCAAGCTCGCTTAAGAACAGTAAGCGGGCCGAACAGTCCTCGTCGAACGAGGGCAGCACATCAGCCACCAACGGATGCTCGAAGGCAACAAAGGCATTATTGAGGAACCCGTTGCAGCCATGACCATCGTCGAATCCTTGCCAGAACTCACCCCAGTCACCAGACAGAACATCTTCGCGGGTCACAGCGAACGGGGCCGAAGTCAAGTACTCCATGTCACCGCGGCGACTACTAGTCGCCGACTAGTAGGATCACAACGAAGTGCAACCATACGCCACGGGACGAAAGGCACGGGCCGAAATGGCCAGGGCCTTGTCCAGCCAGGATGACGAATACCAGCCTTCTCGATGGTGGAGTCAATATCCCAGTCAAAGGCGTTCTGGTCAACAGGCCGAATAGGTGGTAGTACTCCGTCGAGGTCTTCAGACCTTGGCAAGTAGCTCAACGACTCGTTGATAATATCCACCTCAGCTTCGGTGTTCACCAGAGATTGGGCGTCGAACTCGTGCAAGTCCACAGAAGTATCCACCGGGCCGACAGCTGAGATAGCGTCGAGAACATCTTCCAGTTGCAAAGCTGCTGGAGCGGGCCGAAGGACGGGCAGCGCAGGCTGCTGTTCCCTTGGCACCACCGCAAGGCCAGACTGTGGATCAACCGGCACCCACATCGCCATGATAGCCGTAATAGCAACTCGATCGTGGAACCGATGAGGCTGACCAACGTTGCTGAGCTCCAACTCCGCTTGAACCATCTCGGGCCGAACTTCTCCAGACGACAGTACTTGGGGAAGACGAACCGTAAGGCGACCTCCATCTCTCGGCAACATCACGTTAGGGGGAGCCCAATGCTCTCCCACGTAGTCGGGGAGCTGTTGCAGTTGGCGAGGCGCCGGAGCCTCAGCATCAGGCCTTGATGTCGGCGTAGCAACCACTTCTTCCGCTCTTGGAGTCAGGGAGACTGCGCGAGGCAGCTCTGTCGATCTTACTCCTCGAGGGCTCGTCGGCGGTAAAGGGCGTCGTTGGAAGTCAGCAGGCCTAGCGGCAAACCGGGCCGAAGCAGACATCGTCGGAACATCAGCCGGCCTTGCTTGCATCAAGGCATCACGGTCACCATAACGATAACCTTCCGAGGGCCGACTCGTACCAACTTCCAGTCGAAAAGGTCTCGCCGGTAGAGGCTGAGGTTCCATCGGAGGCCGGGCCAAACGTGGGCGTTGAGTAACCGTAGGCTCAGCGACCGATCTTGGAGGAACCGAACGACGAGGCAAGGCAGCCATCCTACCGCGAACCGCTCTAAACGGGGCCGAACTAGCCAACGATGGACGCCGTTCTGCTCGCGGAGATGGTGACAAAGTCGACGGCAGGCGTTGAGGGGAATCGTCTTGAGGGGTACCAGCACTCGAGGTTGACCATATCGACGATCTTCTTGAAGGCTCGACCACTTGTTGAACTGGCAGCGGTGGCGGCGGCGGGATACTTGAAGGCTCCGAAGAACGGGCCGAAGGCTGAGGAGTCGATACCGAAGTAACAGGCTCACCAAAATTCTCTTGCCGAAGCCGCTGTAAACTGGCCGAAATCACTCGATCGTAGGGGCAGGTACCTTCTTCCAACACAAAGGGTAACGGGCCGGAACGATGACCAGCAGACCTGCGCAAACAGCTCAAGATCGGTTCTCGTCTCGTTCGGTTCTTGTCGGAAATTTATCTTTCTCGCTCGGTTCTTTCTCGCGGCCTCGATCATGGTTCTCGTTCTCGTTCTCGGTTCTCGGTCCCAGTTACTCCGGCGAGCAATCGGACGTAGATTCTGTGATACAGACCTTCGTGAAATCAATTAGCGCAGTTACTAACTGCCAGTTAGAGAGTCTCACTGACCCATTGACAGTGTGCGGGTGCATGACCCCATCATAATGATTGTGGTACATTCGCTCTGCTAGAACTCGCATGCACATCCGAGACCACAACTAACGGCTCCATACCGCAACGAACCCTCTTCAGTTATCAGTCATAACCGAAGATGGTCATGTGGACGATTTTTTAGACTCTTGACTTATCACATGGAGATGACCAGCCGACGGAGCAAAGTCGCTCCGACGGGCCAAACAGAAGAACCTTCCCATGCCTTTGTGGATGTAGACGAAATGCCCATCAGGCCGAAGTCGATCTCGGAGAGTCGAAGCGAACCTTCGCAGCGCCGGGTTGAGACCACCACTGTTGAGGTCGTCCATGAACTGACGGGCCGAAAGTCGCTTGAAGCACTCGTGATCGACGAAGAAGAAGGGGAACACACTCAGCCGACCTCTATGGGCTCTCCCAGGGAGAGAGCCTTGGTTACTCCTATGGCCGGCACTATTAAAGTGACGGGCCAAACTATAGAGTTGGTCTTCAAGCCGAGCTCCTCTCATCTTCACCACCGTGGTGCAGGTCTCACAGAAGTAGGCAAGGTCTCGAGTGAGAACGGTACCGCACGAGTAGGCAATCAGGGCCAAATCGGAGCGGGCCGAAGAGCGAGTCGTAGAGGGGGCAACCGGAGTATCGTCATCAGCCAAGGGAACTTGAACGATCTTCTTGCAGAAGGCGGCACAGGGCAACAACTCGGCCGCACAATCATCCCACAGGAAGGGCTTTCCCCAACTCTCACGTAGTACCTCTACTCTCACCCAAGGGCATCCCCACGAGACCAAGGACCGAACGGCACTGCTAACCGAACGGGCCAAAAACCACTTCGGCGAATGGTCGGCGTCACTGTCAGGGGCGATACCTCTTAGTTGACCATTGCGATCATGAAGCTTGCGAACCACACCATCCTCACCAGTCACGGGCCGAGGGCGACGATTACAAGTCAGCCCAACAATGTCGTTGACGTCGTGGTCGTAGACTCGGGCCGAAACAGGCGTAGGCGGGTCTTCTTGGCGAACGAGCTTACAATAGTGCTGGAGAGAGTCTCCGCGCTGCTCTGGAGCCACACCAAGCAGCTCCTGAAGCGTAGATAAGATACCTCCAGGGGGCATAGGACAAAATCCTGCGAAGTTGAAATCAAAGACAATAATCCAAGGCTGATAGTCACAAGAGCCGAGGAACAACTTCCAGAAACTTGGCGGAGCGAACCGTTTCATGACTACAAACGTTTCGTCATGAGCGGAGCGTAGTGACGCATGACTACAAATTTTCGCTCGCATCAAATCTAGAGAAGCAATGGTTAACGGACAATAACCAGACGACTTCTCAGAATAGCAGTAAGCCGATGCAGATATTGCACCGGGCCTACCGTGAACTTATAAAGTGAGACCTTCATCATACCGTCCGAAGGTGGGCATGAGAGTCTCGATAATAATTACGGTGATCAGAATTACAATTACAGGTATACCAATACGATTACAATGATCATTACAAGCGCTTAAAATTTCGAATCGTGCACAATTGTCACAGCGGAACCGCAGACACCAGGACAGAGCTCAAAAGGGCAGTCACCCTTCGTCGACGACATTGCCAACGAGAGACTTAGAACGAGGGTAATCAGGCTAGCCAAGAACAGAAACAACATATCCCATACACCTCTCCTCCCCGCAAAATCCTATCACGGGTCAAGGGTGGGATTTTCACATAGACCTTACTTAAGGCCACCCCGGGAAGTATACGCACTCGGCGAATACCTCCTAGGCGGTCGAACCGTACGACCAGATCTCGACACATGCGAGGGAACTACCTCAGGCTGAGAAGGACCTTGAGGTTGAGGATCAGCAGCAACGTCTTGATGGTCGCCAGAATCATCAGCAGCAACCACCGAATTTGGATGATCAGAACCTTCTGAACGGGCCGAACCCTCGGCCAAGGGGGTAACAGCACTACGGGCCGAACTACCCTCAGGAGTCGCAAAGAGATCATGAAGCGACGACAAGTCATCCGCCTCAGAATTCTCTTCTCGATGCACCTCCATAGAAGCATCAGATGCCGGAGTTCTAGTCAATGGCGCCGACAGCAGAGAGATGTCACGATCCGCACTTGGTGGGTCCAAACCTGCTTCCGAGGAAGCTGGAGACTGGACCGAAGAAGGTCGGGCCGAAGATGCTCGTGACGGTACCGAAGGAGGCTCATCATCAGTTGCCTCCTCCATCTCGGGAACCTCAGGGATATCCGGGGCCAACATCACATCTTGCTGCACACCAGAGTCTTGAGAATCGGGGCTCCGTACATGAGCAACCTCGTCATCAACCAACAGTTGCGGTGCCATCTCGCGTTGAACAGGGCCGGGTCGAACCTCAACACCATGTAGCCTCCAACCAAGCGTTGCGTCCGGGACAAGAGGTACCGGGATTGGGCTTGATAGAACAACCGTCTCCGCTTCTCGGGCCGAAGCATAGTCACGACCTTGAGGGGGAGTAAACACATCTTCCGGAACCTCATCACCAAGTCGTCGAAAGGGGAAGCTCGGCGCAGAAGGGGCTTCTTCTACCGGAGGATCCATACGCACAACGCCAAGTTGAGGAGGGCACTACATGAGGGCTGAACCGGGTCAGCCAACAAGGAAGTCAGTGGAGATGACCTTCTCGGCCAGATCAGGGAAATGTCGTAGGACCACCGTCTTGTTGTTGACACCTTGGATGAACTTCACGATGTACCAGTCGGGCTGCCACTTAGGAAGGAGCTTATAACCAGGCTCACGGCCAGAGCGGAAGAGCTTAACTCGAACACGTTGTCCAACATACAGTCGTTGTCGAGAACGTTCTTGTTCCATAGCTCTTCGATGAGGAGCTCCGCCAGCGGTAACCCATTCGTCCACCACGTCAGCAATCGTAGCACGAGCTCGGGCCAAATACTCAGCGTAACCGTCGGGGTCGTACATCAGCGAGAGAACTGGCTCAAGTTAGGTAGCAGAGTCTGAGGAGGCTCTCTACCAAACATCAGGTAATACGGAGAAAACCCAGTGCTTGAGTGAGGACAAGTGTTGTACTGCCATAGTACGGGCCGAAGATGTCCTTGCCAATCTCCCACACGTTGAGTATAGGCTCGTAACAGGTTGAGGATGGTGGAGTTAAACCGCTCGACATAGCCATTGGAGTTGGGGTGATGAGGGGTAGAACGAGCCTTCGCCACTCCCAGAATCTTCATGGCATCCGCGAAAACTTGACTCTCGAAGGCACTTCCTTGGTCACTAAGGAGACGAGTAGGCGGGCCGAACTGCGAGAATAACTGCAGAAGAGGCTCCAGAGCATCAGCTGCACCTTCACCTCTAACCACGAAGGCATCCGCCCAGCGAGTGAAGTGGTCGACCACCACCAACAACTTAGTCGGCCCGGAGTCAGACGGGCCGATGAAGAGGAAGTCCACAGCCACCGTGTGCCAAGGTCGTCCAACCGGGAAGGGGACAAAAGCCGCAGCAGGCTTCTGTCGGGCTTTACTGGTCAAACACCTTGCGCACTGAGCGACGTAGTCGATGATGTCAACGTTCATACCGGGCCAGAAGCATAGCCGTCTCATACGTTCCCACATATGGTGTCTACCAAAGTGTCCACCCAGGTCGTGGCAACGATATAGCAGTGGCCGACGCAGCTCTTGAGGGATGATAGGAACATAGGCTTGCTCGTCTTCTGGCAGATACTTGATCATCCGCACCAGTAAACCCAGAGTCGTCCAAGAACAAGACGGACCACAGTTTACGATAGGGCCGAAAGTCAGCACTGCGCATCTCCTGTCGACCGAACGGTTCATCATCTCGAAGTCGATCCTTGACTCGTCGAATAATAGGGTCGTTGTCTTGGTATACCAGCACGTCATCCTTAGACCAGTCTTCCGAGACAGTGACCAGCGCACTAGGTAGCACCGGATGTAGTGAACCACCAACACGAGGAGCTTCAGAAGAGGTAGAAGCGACCGCAGCAGCAGGGGTTACCATCATCGCCGGTCGAATATCACGGGCCAAATCGCGTCCATGACCATCCGCAATGTCATCGTCGGAAAACACCATTTCGTCAGCTATCTCGGGGAAGCAGACCTCACAACATCCCAAGTAGGCGTAGGCGTCTTCGTCCATATCATGCCAATACGAATAAGAGCGCAGAGCCAACCTAGTCGCACGCAGTCCTCGGTGTCCAAAAGCATCATGTACTTGAGCAAGTACTTGGGGCCGAAGCCTCGCAGGCATCACGGGTACATAAGTGGCACCTTGCTCAGGAAGTGGAGTCAACCTTCGAACCAGAAGACCACGAGTATCCAAGCCCAGGGACGACAGCTTGAAGCGATACGGCACCAAGCGATGGTTAAGATAATCTTCTGGCAACCACAAGTCGGGCCGAAGCTTCCGTCGTAGCAGGGCCAAGTCGGGGTCAGCCAACTGTTCTCGTAGTAGGACGTCACGAGGCAAAGTCAACGGGATGACCACCAAACCTTCATCAATAGTGCCATAGGAGTGAGAAGACCATCGAGGGACATCAGGGCTGTAGGTGACAGTTGAAGTCACACACGGCATTAGCATAGCCGCCGGACCCACAGGTATCATAGCCTCGCCGTTACCATGTAGCTCGTCAGTTACCGTCCGGGCCGAAGGAATCCTGGAGAGTGCATCCGCGACCACATTCTCCTTACCGGGCCGATACTTGACGGTAAACTCGTACTGACAGAGACTGAGCATCCAACGTTGGACCTTAGGAGTAGTCGATGTAGCCATAAACGTCAGAGGCTTGTGGTCGGTGTAGACTATCAGCTCAAGGTGGTACCCGAGTAGGAGATTGCGAAACCGATCCAAGGACCGGAATATAGCAAACGCCTCACGCTCATAGACGGGCCACCTCTTCTGAGTCGCGGTAAGCGACTGGCTGAAGAAGCAGAGGGGTCTGCCATCTTGCTCCAGTACACTACCAATAGCCACATCGCTAGCGTCCGTCACCAGTTGGAAGGGTCTCGAGAAATCGGGGTAGGCTAGCAGTGGTAACCGGGCCAAACTCTCCTTAACGTCCAAGAAGGCAACCTCATGAGCCGGAGTCCACGGTGGTAGGGCCGAAAGCTTAGACTTAGAAGTACCAGTGAGAAGGTCGTACAACGCTCGAGTACGCTCCGAGTAGTGAGGCAGAAACCCACGGTAGTAGTTAGCCAATCCCAAGAACGAGCGTAACTCCGTCACAGTAGTGGGTGTCGGCCATCTCAATATAGCATCAACCTTCTTCGCATCAGGCATCATACCATCCGGGCCGAAGGTATGACCCAAGTAGTCAACCGTAGTCTCAGCAATGGCACACTTCTCCGCCGCAATGGTCAGGCCAAACTTCCTCAGGATGGTGAATACTTGCCGAAGGTGATCCAGATGTTCCTCCATAGACGAGCTGTAGATCAATAGGTCGTCCAAGTAGCACTTCACAAAGGGCAAGTCACCAACGATAGAGTCCATTAGCCTCTGGAAAGTCGCCGGGGCCGAAGCTAGGCCGAACGGCATCCGCAACCACTCGTACAAAGGGAAGCCGGGGCCAGGGCAGAACGCAGTCTTAGCTTGGTCTTCAGGCCGAACGGGGACTTGCCAGTAACCACTGCGAAGGTCCAAGGTGGTGAAGTACTTAGCGTTACCCAAGTGCTCTTGTACATCATCGGGTCGAGGAACCGGATAAGCCTCAGTCTCACATAACCGGTTCAGTCCACGATAGTCGATGCACATACGAACCTTCCCATTCTTCTTGGGAACGAATACACAAGGGTACCTCCATGGTGATGTACTTCTTCTGATAACACCCAAAGACTCCATCTCTTGCAGCATAGCCGTGACTTCTTCTCGCCAACGATGAGGAAGGGGTCGAACACGCTCACACTGCGGGGCACTAGCACCAGTATTAATGCAATGCTCAGCAGCCTCACAGTAGCCGGGCCGAACCGCGAACAAATCGGAGAACTCCTCACACAAAGTTGCCACAGGTCGGCGTTCAGCAGAAGGGTCATCACAGAAGTCAGGCAACCGTATAGACGTATCTCCAAAGTCAGGAACCGCAAACCGAAGAGGATCGGCAAGCGGGTCACCCTCGAGGTCGTCGACATCTTGGAAGCCAGGTGGGGGCCAACTCTCTACCGGTACCAGCTCGTCCTCAGGAGGAGTCGCTGAAGGTGGAACCATAGGAATCCCATCAGACATAACCGGTAGATTCTTCTCACGAAGCTGCTCGTCAGACAATGGCGTCACCTGGACCTTCAGTCCAGCAGATGCCGGCAAGTACTCGGGGCAAGAGAGGTCGAAGGAGTCGTTGGCATAGTCTTCTCTACCAACCATAGCCACAGGCGCCGAACGGGCCGAAGAACTCGAAGAACTGGTGTAGTACTGAGCCTTCATGCAGAGGTTGGACGTCTGTACGGGATGTTCAGAGAACCATGCCGTACGAGGAGCTTCCTCCTTAGGTCGGTCACCAGTGATCTTAACGGGGTCGTCCGAATAACGAATATCCAAACCGAAGTGACTCATAAAGTCATGACCGAGTATAAGATCATAAGCCAACGATTCCACCACCAAAGCCGATACATTAAAAGGTACACGAGGATCATCCTTGGAAGGCGTCATACCACTCTTGGCCTTCTCGCTATCATAAATACCAACCGTAAGAGAAACCATTCCCAGAATAGTACAGAGAGAACGATCAATAGTCATTAACGAAGGACCAGTAACGGGCCGAATCTCAGCATTGAGAGGAACCACCCTTTTAGCAACCATAGTAGAACAACAGCCAGTATCCACTAAGCAGCGTAGAGGTCCCAAACGTTGACGACCAGAGATAAGATCAGCGAAAAGGAATAAACCATTATCCTTTCCGAAGGGGTATAGATTAACTTCCGGCGCTCGCGGGCTGTCGAGCGAGCGCCTTAGCAGTTTCCCGACCCCATAGTAGCCTTACTGGAGATAGACTTCAACATAGCTGGTAGTTGAGGGCATTCACGGGCCAAGTGCTCGGTAGACGAACAGACAAAGCAACCATTCTCGTACTTCTTGAGGGGACACGATGATACCCAGTGTTGATCAGAGCATATGGCGCACTTAGGAGTCCGGATCGGCATACCCTTACGGCTACGGGCCGAACCACGATTGCCACCACGACCATCACGTCCATGTCGACCTTGCTGACCACCACCATTGGCCTTGAACATCTTGCCTAGCGAACCCATCATAGCGTTCTGGGAGGCCAAGAGGGCGTTCACAGCCTTAGTCAACTGACCGTTAGAACCTTCGGTGCTGAAGTCAACAGAGTCGAACCCAGGTGAAGCGCCTGCAGCAGGTCGTGTAGGAGCCGAAGTCGGTGGGCTCTTCTCCCGATAGTCGTCGAACAATTGGCAGATATCTTGAACAGTCTTCGGACGTCTTCTTCGGAGTGCAGACTTGGCGGCGTCAGGGGCATTAGCGATCAACCGGTCCATAACCATACGATCCATAATATCATCAGTAAGCTTAGCACCACCAGCCAAGGTATCATTATACTCCTTAAGATAGCGTCGAAGAGAAGTCAAGAAAGCCACAACCTTCGTCGAACGATCCCAAGTCAGCGAGTTGAACCGGGCCAAAATCTCATCGGGCTGAGTCAAAGCGAACATACCAACAAGAGCCTTACGATCCTTCGCAAAGTCAACCTTGGTGCAGTTCTGATGCCAGACGTCGAAGTACACACCACGTAGATGATTGCCTAGTCGCTCAGCCATCTGAAGCTCGGTCCAGCCAGCGCCTCTCGCATCAGCTTCATAACGACGGAACCAATCTTCAAGATTCGATATACCATCATAGCGCTCGGGGACAGGCGATTGCATAACTTGAACCACCACACCACCAGAACCACTTGCCGTAGTATCAGGGGACGGGGCCGAAGAAGAAGAAGTGCCACGGTGACCAGCTTCTCTCAAAGCCTTGATAACCTCGTTGTGGGCCGAAGCACTTTCACGGGCCGAAGCACGAGCCTTCTCCGCGATGTCGTCAGTAGCACCCATCTCTTTGAACTCGTCGAAAGCCGCTTGTCCAGCTTCATCCACATCCTTCTCAACCATAGGAAAGTCACCAAGAACCATAGTAAAACCAATATCAATAGTAGTAGTAGAACAAGGAGCTGCTACCAATTAGATGTCAAGGTACGTAGGGGAGTGGATCGCACTACTACTTGACCAGGCTTTACCAATAATAAAGATAAGAACACAACCCAGACCTTGCACCTTAGAGTACACGTTCCAGCGTACAATAATACGTCACAAGTGACTGATTTGCCACTCACGAGAATTGTACTAATAACTAGCTATTGCAGCACTCTATAGCGCAGCGCAAAGGATACGCATTGCGGCACGCAGGACTCACACAAGATCTGTCCCGCTAATTGTCCCCTATATCGGGCCAAAGGTTTTCGAGGCGAGCGCTGACATAGTTGCGCTTTCA
>JABANP010000875.1:0-13667 GCA_013115135.1 Perkinsus olseni | reverse complement strand
CAACTTAACTCAAGATCTCAGATAGGATAGATCTAGAGTGGCAGAGTAGAGAGCGATAGAGCGGTCCAGTGCGTGGAACTTAGACACGCTAAAGCAACTACGCAAGCTTAGTAGCTGATCTAATTAGCGAACCGCGACCGTTACAGAAATGGCGAAAACGGTGAAACGGTTAGATACGATCTTGCTCACTCGAGTTTACTCAATGGTACTGTCGTCACAGGACAGTTCTGGGGGCCCGGAGTGAGCAGACAATGGTATCACAGAATATAATCATCATCATCAATAATGACGGTCAGCGCTTGGTCGTCTTGAGGTTGTCAAGGAAACGAACAGACGCTCGAGTCAGACGGAAATCGGTCTTGTTGTCGGGGAAGTCGTCAGAGTCTCCTTGGACACGAAGTAGATGAGCAGTCGGAGAAGAGACCATATCAGAGCGGAGATGCAGAGAGTTTCCGTCGGCAGAACGGTCTGCTAGTTGCAGTCGGTAAAGGCCTTGGTCAACGCTGATAACCCTTCCATACTGGAGACCACCTCGACCAGAAGAAGTGATGTAGGCGAAGTTCTTCACCTCAGGATGGGGGTCACCGGTACGGCGAGGAACAGTAGCCCGTTTAGTCCTTGGCCGAGAGGAAGTCGAAGAAGGCTCGTGAATGACTGTGTCGTCTGCTGAAGAGCCGGTAGTTGATGTGAAGGGCCTTCACTGAAGGCCTTCGAAGGTAGAGCACTTGAAGCAGTGTCGTTGACGTGGACGTCGTCCTGAGCACTTGCTAAGGCCTTCGAAGAATCAGCTTCAACTTGGGGGCTAACGGTGGTCTCGGCGCTAGTAGCCTTGTCAGGAATGGACTCATCAGGAACTTGATGAGACTCTGGGGGCCCAGGTAGTGGCGTGTCAGAGTCGTGGACAGGCTCGGAAACCGTCCGCACCACGTTGTCGATGGGCTGGAAAAAGACAGACCGATAACGGTTGGCGCCGGTGGTGGGAGTCAGCTTGACTGAGTTGCCACAACGTTGAAGGACTCGGAAGGGACCGGTAGTGGATGAGCTGAGCTTAGTCACACGTCTGGGGAGCTTGAGATAGACAATGTCACCCGTGTTGACAGTAGCAGCCTTATCACCAGCTCGAACTCGTCGTCCTTCACGATCCTTCTCCCAAGTAGAGAGTAGCCATTCACTAACCCGCGCAGAGGGCTCTTGAAAGGCCTTCGGGAGAGTGGGGTCGACAGGAGGAGAAAGGGCAGCACACTGTAGATAAGGATAAGTGTGAGCCAGGTCCCAAGGAGAGTTGACCAAAGCGGAGTCATCCCAGCGAAACCGAGCATTGGAGCGAGCGGTGGCCTCCAGGACAGTGAGATCCCATGGTTGGTCACGAGCTTGGAGGAGACGAAGCTGCTCATTGAGCTCGGCATGGTGGCGCTCGTAGGCTCCTCCACGTTGCGGAGACCGGCTATAGATGAACTGCATCTCGATAGAATAGGAGAGGCAGAGACACCGGAACTCAGAGCCCCGGAAGGACTGAGAGTTGTCGCACCGAAGGCCTTTAGGAACTCCAGCAAGGGCTAAAATCTTCTTGAAGGCTAGCGTAGTCTGCTCAAGAGAGGTGCTAGAGACAGCTACAGCGAGCTGGTAGCCCGATAGCAGACAAGTAGCCACAAGACAGTAAGGGAGCCGTTGAGAGCCTTCTCGTACTGGGACATCATAGGGGCCGGTGTGGTCGAGACCGATATACTGCCAGACAGCGGTAGGAGCTGCGAAGGTGCCAGCCGGAGCATGAAGAGGGCGCTGGGACTTAGCGGAAAGGCAGGAACGACAACATCGGCAGACAGGGACCACAGTGCGTTTCATGCGGGGCCAGGCATACATGGTGCTTAGGCGCCGCAGAGTTGCATTGATACCTCCATGATGCCATCCGTGACACTTGATAACCAGTAGTCGTTGAAGAAGAGTAGACTGCTTCGGTACGACCAACTGGTTGAAGATAGTGCCATCACCAGCTTGACGTGTCGACCGATAGATAAGGCCTTCGTCAGTCTTGAAGTGAAAGGGCAACTTGTGGAAGGCCTTCAAATGGAGGCGTTGTTGATGACGTATAAGCAGACGCAAGGGGTCGGCGACCGTGCTTGTGCTGGAAGCTGGAGTGCCTGGTAGCAGCTCCGTCCTTAAGGCATGCCACGCCTTGACGAGGAGCTTGAAGCGGTACAGTCGCTCAAGAAGATGAAGAGAGTCGTCGTCCGGTGTGAAGGCCTCCTGGTCAGTCTTCTCACTTTCACCAGCTGGACTAGAGGTCGTCGCTGCACCAAGTGAGGCCAATGTAACCTTGGGCTTTGATGACTCCTTCTTGGACCAACGCGTGGGGAGAGCAGTAGGAACATACTCCGAGTCAAGGCGGAAAATCATAGGACTGCCTTGTAGGTCACCGTCATTGCACCGTAGGAGGTCATCATGGAAGGCTCGGATGTGGCAGAAGAGGGCGTCGGAGTCAATGGACAAGGACTTCGGCTGACACCTTGAGGGAGCATCGGCGAGGTTAGACTTGCCGCTGAGATGCGATACCACAACATGAAGGCCTTCACAACGGGTCTGCAACTGGTGAATGGCGTTCTTCACCTTGAGCACTCTCCGGATAGTCACAAGATCCTCTACACTGTGGGCCGTGGTCGGAGTCACTTGACGTAGCCGAGAGATGGAGATACTGCTGTCAGTGAAGACCAGAAGATGATGGACAGGAGAGTGGTCGTTGGACTCCTGAAGCATAGCCGATGCCCACTCCAGCGATGACGCCAAGGTGTCGAGCTCGAACTTGGGGGCCGTACGACGTCCTTGGAGTTGGTGGAGATACCCTGAACCTGCAATACGCTGGCCGTGGAGGGTGTACAACAGAGCAGCGCCTGCGGTGTCACTGCTGTCTGTGAAGAGACAGACAGAGTTGCAGTGACTTTCACCTGGCCGACGTAGAAGTCGAGGGACCCTTAGGTCGAAGGCCTTCAATTGATTCTCCCACGCGACAAGAGCCTGGGTGTCTTCAGAGCGAAGGTGACCAGTGTGCGGGTCGGCGTTAGACCTGGCTTGGCGGCACAGGAGGCGGAGCTGCATAGAGAGCTCGAGATGCCAACCGAGGGGGTCGTAGAAGCCGTTGCCGTAACGCTTGAGAAGCTTGACTGTGGTCACCGTTGAGGCCTTATGACGAAGGTCTGACTTGAGAGACAGAGAGTCACAGTTCGGATGCCATCGCACACCTAGACATGGTTGGGGATCACTGGGTATCTGGTCGGGAAGGTTGCTGACCTCCTTCTTGTGATTGGTCTCGAACATGCGATGTGACAACCGCTGAGTGATGTCTCGACGAAGGGCAGTAAGATGGCGAGCATCATCAGAGCCAACAGAGATGTCGTCCATAAGGCAGCGGACGTGCTTAGTGGGAGCATCAGCTTCGACCATGGCCTTGGCGAGAGAGTCAGACATCGCGAGGGGCGAGTCTGGCATGCCGAAGCATACTCGCTGAAAGACAAAGGCCTGATTGCACCAGAAGAACCCGAGGCATCGCTGGTCTTCGACGAGAGGCAGCTCGATTTGTAGGAAGGCCTGCACGATGTCGAGGGCCACGAAGTACTTGTAACGGCGAAGAAGGCCAAGACTCTGTGGTACTCCTTGATGAAGGCAATACCACGTGATGGGGAGGAAGGCCTTCAGCGAGGGGGACGTGCTGATATTGGTTAAGGCCTTCAGAGGCACCATAGGCAACAGGATTAGTGCTGCCTGCTGGTAGAGAACCTTCGCTTACCGCGGGACCGTGGCCGGTGCTAACGTGAGAACCCTGAGGTACAACAGGCTGATGTGGATGTGGACCAGGAGCTACATAGGGTGGCGCATGAGATGGCATCGGCGGATAAGGAAAGACCCCCTCAGATGAGGAGGACGCTGATGCTTCACCCGTAACTTGAAAGGCATGCTGTTGAGGAGGAAGTGGTGGCTCCGCAGGATCAGCAATGTCGTTGATGAAGGCCTCCGAGATATCCTCGAGCTCCAGAGTAGCGGAGCTTTGTAGAGCTTTGCCATGAGGCACCGTCGAAGAGGACATTCTCCACGTAGTCTTGAAGGCCTTATTGACCCAAGCACCGACGAAGGGCTTGTCGTCAATAGTGTGTAGATTCACAGCGTCTCCAAGCAGCTTGGAGGCGATGGAAGACTGGCCGAACTCGATGAGGATGTAGAAGGCCGACAGGTCATCATTCTTCTTGACGACATAGGAGGGGACCCAGGCATCCCAGGGTTCTTTCTTTCCCGGAAACAAAGCGATAGTTTCTTCCTACCCATTTCTTTCCATTTCTTTCCGGAAAGAAATGGGAAAGAAATAATAATAGTGGAAAGAACGCCCATTCGCTCGGCCCAGGCTGAGCAGCTCCGCCATATTACAGCCATTCTCGACGGTTTGATATTGTGAACTATCGCGCTCTCAAAGCGGCGGAGTACGGACCACTTCCTGACTCAGGAAGCGAGTGAATAGTCACCTCAGGTGACTCACCTGAATAATCGCTCGGGACTCCTGAGCGATTATCTGGATTAATTCATTTCTATCGTAGAAATTCTACGGCTCCATCTCGATCGACAGAAGTGACTAGTGTCTGGATTCCAGACTCTGGAATGAGTACACCGAGCAGGTAGTGCTCGCCGCAGCTGCCCTTGGAGTACCAGACAACGCATTGGCCAGTCGAGCTTCGGCATGGGAGTGGCGCCGCTTAGCGGCGGCCGCTAGCCGAGGAGCCTATTCAATAGATCGTGACGATCTGATCGTCTGGTAGCGAACGTAATACATTCCCAGTCGTTGAGTCACTCAACTCCGGATATCAACACGTGTGTTCGCCATAGTGTGATGCGGTGACAGCTAGATTCAAGAAAAATTTAATTAGTAATTAATAATTACTAATTAATAATTAGTCCTGTCATTTTGGTTCACAGTCACTGGGAAGGAATTCCTCGTGCTCACACCCTGCGGCCACGCCGTAGCGGCAGCAGGCCGCCTAGGGTTCGAAGATAAGTTCATTACCTAACCTGACAATCGACGCTTGAATCGTATTGAATGCGACTCGCATTATGCGAGTATCACGTATGCCCTCAGTAGAAAAATCCGCATTTCCTGCAGGATAAGACTCATCTGATAAGTCGATATGACTTTGTCAACAAATTGTTGATCACTCGGTGCTAATTTGGTAGCTACAACACATTTTTGCACAGAAATGACACTCGCTAGGGTAGAACCCCCGACTATCAGGATCTTAACAGCGAAGTTTACCGCTAGACCATCGCATTAAACCCCTCGGAAATAATTGCACAATGATGCCAGGAAGAAACCGAACATTGTTTCTTTCCTTTCTTTCCGGGAAGAAAGAATTGGAAAGAAATAATAGTGCTCGGGAAGGAAAAACCCTGAGGCATCCCTGTCGGGAAGCTTGATGAAGCGTAGACAAGGGATAGACATGATCCCGGTAGAAGAGATGTGCAGTTATGAGTGGTTCTAGGCGAGGGACTCTGTGAGAGAGATAACCGCACAACTTAACTCAAGATCTCAGATAGGATAGATCTAGAGTGGCAGAGTAGAGAGCGATAGAGCGGTCCAGTGCGTGGAACTTAGACACGCTAAAGCAACTACGCAAGCTTAGTAGCTGATCTAATTAGCGAACCGCGACCGTTACAGAAATGGCGAAAACGGTGAAACGGTTAGATACGATCTTGCTCACTCGAGTTTACTCAATGGTACTGTCGTCACAGGACAGTTCTGGGGGCCCGGAGTGAGCAGACAATGGTATCACAGAATATAATCATCATCATCAATAATGACGGTCAGCGCTTGGTCGTCTTGAGGTTGTCAAGGAAACGAACAGACGCTCGAGTCAGACGGAAATCGGTCTTGTTGTGCGGTTATCTCTCTCACAGAGTCCCTCGCCTAGAACCACTCATAACTGCACACTCAACTCCTCCTCTCGTGACCCTTACACCCGCTGTCCTAGAGTTGGGAGGTATCGGGAATTGGTCAGCCAGCGGCAAGCTCCTTCGCTTCCACCGCTGAGCTGACGCGTTCATCTCCGGTGCCCACGGCAGCACCCACGACCCGGGCTCGCTCGCTCGCCCGACCGTTTCCCATTCCCGCGCGTGGCGGGTTCACTCGAGTTCGTCCTAGAACTTGCTCTATGGCTAGACCTTCACTGCTGTCTCTCCCTGGGCGAGCGAGATTTGACTTGGGGTCCCGGCGGGCGAGCCTGTGGCACAGAGTCTGTGCTCCAGGACAGCACCACACTTTCACCCTCGTCGGTTCGGGTTCCATCGTCCCCATTCTCACCCGCCATTCGAGTCCTTCTTCCCAAGCTTTTCTTGTGCTATACAGAATGGCTTGCGTGCGTGCCACACCACGTGCCTGCAAATTTATGGGCGAGCGAGATTGCTTCTGAAAAGTGTTCGACGTTCTGCTTGGTTTCACCGTTCATGTATACCGACCGAAGAGTCTAGAACGATTTCACGACTTCCGATAACAAGTGGTCGTCCCAGGTCCTCGGGCAGTTAGTTCCGCTCATGACAGTCCAACGAGAGCGGCCCGGTCTCTCGCGGCCGCTGCCATCAGCACCCGATGGACGGAGGTCCACTGAACCTTCAGATTCAAACGAAGGCCGGAGGGATGCTTGCGAGGGTTTTATCACTGGTGGCTCTCAGCAGCGCGACTCGAGTGAGGTCAAGTCTCCGGCACAATCCGAAGGGAGCTGGCCCGAGGAGAGGGTGATTGACAGAGACGCCCATGTTGGTGCTGCCAAGACCGACTCGGGCCCGAATGCATCACAAAGCGTTCCACTTCCACCGAACGAAGGCCGCAGTGTTCTTCAGTCTGTCTTCGGCCAGGCGCGACCAGCGGTGATTTATTTCCGATGCGTGGTGGCGAGTCCTGCCCAACGGTACTCGAGCCGGCTGGTGGCGACGCCCAGCCTGCGGTTCTATTATCATCACTCGAGTGCTGTCCACCGGTATAACTGTGTTATCAACACTCTAGAACACAACGGCGGTGTGAGTTTGACGGACGGGCCCTGGGGAGATGCGAGATGGTCTGTGCGATGGGATGGTAACAGCAAACCGGAGGTCCTCAAGAAGATGCACGCCTTGCAAAAGACTAATCACTTTCCAGGCTCCTTTCAAATGGGTTGGAAGATTCTCTTTGTCTCAACATCGAGCGACTTCAGCGTCGAATCGGCCCAAGCTCCCCGAGTATCATACCGCAGACGTACGTCCTCCCCAAGGATTTCAGCAAGTGGAATATGGACAGAGTGAACTCGAAAGCTGGCAGCATGTGGATCTTCAAGCCGCGTAGTTCAAGTTGTGGTAGGGGTATTAAGTTGATTAGGAAAACGCTGAGCGGAGCGATGCTGCGGAAGTTCGCTACGAAGGCAGGAATCATACAGAAATACATCGGCAACCCCTTGCTACTCAATGGCTTCAAGTGTGACCTCCGACTTTACGTTCTGGTCACTTCGGTCGATCCTCTTAAAATCTACCTCTACGACGAAGGACTGGTCAGAATAGCCACGCAGCCCTATGTGACGAAGGGACGCTCCAGGTCTCGCTTCATGCATTTGACGAATTATAGTATCAACAAACGAAGCTCGACCTTTGTGAAGAACGAAGATACACAGTTCGGCAGCGAAAGGGATCTTGATGAGCTTGATGAGGTTTCTGAAAGAGGTAATAATGGTAACTGTGGGGAATTCCGGAATTCTGAGGCGCAGGTTCATCCAGGACTGAAAGCGCTCCCTCGGTGGGAAGCAGTAATATGAGCAATAAGTGGTCTCTGGGGGAGCTGAGGCAAAACCTGACTGAAGCTGACGTAGTTGGACCCAACTGGGCCTGGTTATAGTTGTGCTTGCTAGGATCGTTATGTATTCTCTTATTGTTGTAGCTGGACTTCGACAAGATGATGCAGGATGTGGAAGATGTTGTCATCAAGGTGATTTGCTGATGGTGCGGTATAGGGTAGTTAATTATTTTTAGACAGTTATCTCGGCGGAACCTCAGATGGCTACCAACCTTCATCGTTCGACGAACTACAGTTCCTGCGCAGAGCTCGGGGCGCCCGTGCACCAAAATCTCTTCGAGGTGGATCGAACCGGGGTCGTTCGGTTGTGAGTGGCCCTTCGGCTGGCAGATATACGGCTTCGACATTCTAGTCGATGCCAACTTGCGGCCGTGGCTCCTCGAGGTCAACGTCTGCCCGTCGTTTTCCAGCTCGAGCCCGCTGGATAAGCGCATAAAGTCTCAGCTCATGGCCGATGCATTCACGCTCGTTGGTGCGGCGCCGTTAATAGCTCATGATTCGTGCCTGGCTGAGCGAATATCCAAGCTTGAAGCGTGCAGCCGGCGAAGCTATCGTGTCAGGTTTCTGGCCGTTCAATCGACCTGGAGGGAAGATCAACCCGCTATATCCGGGCAGTTGGAAACCAACAACACCGGAGAGAAGTACTAATGACTGGCTTGAGGAAGGGCCGTCCCGCTGTTGGACCGTGCTCGAAGCGAGGGGTGTGCCATATTTGGGGTGCCAGTTGTGAGGAGATGCTTCTCAATTGAGGGTACTTCCATGTTTGGTGAAACTTGATTTTCGGCTCTCCGCTGTTTAATATGTCAGGACTGTGGTAGTTGCTCGGTGGTGGTTGTTAGATATCTTGCGCAGGCTCGAGAGCTTCTCTTCTACTGGAGCTGGATAAGTTGGCTCGCAAGGCTTCAAGCGGGTTACCGCTGTCAACCCTGACGGAAGCGGACTGGGCGTCCATAATGGACTGGCATGATGAAGAACAGAGGGCTGGCGGATATCGGCGGATTTATCCGACCCGGGAGAACGCCGAGGTGACGATAGGACGTCTCGGGTTCGAACCCCGGTCTCGGCACCTCGTAGCCCATTTCAGCACTATGGGAGGTATCTGCTCACGGAGCGATCTTCGAATCTCCTCTTCCGGCTGTGGTTAGAGGCAGGCGGAGCGAAAGTCTTCGACCCGAACGCGAAAGAGTTTTCATTCAAACCCAAGGGGATTCCGTCGCAGGTGATAAGATGACCTTAGCCTCCCATCCGATCGTACCAGTCGTTTTGTGAGCTCAACTGTGGCCATCTGAGGGTCCACTAACAACATTCTTATCAATCAGCAACATAGCGAGAGAAGTAAAAGGCTCATGACAGGTTCCTTACGACTGAGGGGTAGCGATCGAGTGCGGCATGCAGCGATAGTCTGTATTTCTCGTGGTCTGTTCCTTTGCGTTCGAGAGTGGTCTGAGGTGAAGGAGATTTGACGAGGGTTACTGCAGTTCCTATCACTTGTTTTTTCTGTCCCCAACCACCCGAATGCCGACCCAAGTGCTCGTGTCGATCAGCGACGAGGTCCGTTACTTCCTCAACTCTCAGCCTGCGGCCCTACGGAAAGTCTACAGACACCGCGATAGCATCGATTTGGATGATCTCTGCAAGATGGTCGAGGACCACAACGAGAGGGTAGTATTACCACTACGCCGCCTGAAGAATTATCTCGCAACACTTTCTCGCTCGAGATATCCGGCTCATCTCGCCGTGGTTGCATTGTTTCCTTCGAGCGAGGACATTATGATGGCGAGAAGAGAGGTTACTGGCATTAGGGGCCACCGTGTTCCCTTCTCAGGTTAATCACGACAAGCGAAGCTCCTTCGTACTCGCTGACGTTATGAAGAATTGTAAAGTTGTCGCGCGCCTCAATAACGATGAGGAGATGGTAGTACCGGTGTCTTTGACAGCACTCAGTGCTGTATACCCTTCCCTTGTCAACTTGCTAAAAGCGTTTCTCTTAGTTGTCCAAGTTGACTCCACTTGAACGTATGAGAGCTGAAGCAGCGGAGCGAAAGTAGGGAGTTGCAATAGCAGGCCGATGATAGGCTGGCCACTCAGGTATCAGAGGTCAATCGGCGCCAATCTCAAGGGCGCCTCCCGGCTCAATTTCGTAGCAGCAGCCCACAGGAAGGAGGGCGTGTCGACTGTTGCGGAGGAGGTCAAAGGAGTTAGTGAAAATATCAGGTATTAGGGAAAATTTGTGAACCCGAAATTGGTCGTCTCGAGCACCGTAGCCCCTCTGGCGTCGTCGGTGACTCAGCTTTACCGTTATACAGGACCGCTTTGGTCCATGCTAATTGCTGTTACGAGATGATATCGCACGTCATAGCGTTCTCTCCTCGGAATCCTCTTCCCGAACTCTCGATCGACCTATCCCAAGGTCAAGTACATGTGAGATCTGTGCCTCCTCCTCAGCACCGCGCTGCACTTCATTATGGCCTTCCTGGGCTCCTTTGCCTTCGGCTACTATTTTATCAAGATTTTCCGGGAGTACATGGACCCGACTTACGTAAGGATACGTGGCACTCGTGATGGCCTCTCATCGACCTTGGATGCGCATATAGTATCCTTCCATCAGTGCGATCGTTGCTATTCTTTTTCAGAGATACCTATTCGGCGGATTCTGCTGCGTGTTGACGCTATTCGTAGAGGCCTTGTTATTCATAGTTCGAGACCAGAAAGCAGACCTCATCGCCAAGTAATTTCCGCTCATGCCGCGTTCAAAAACATCCAAGCTTCAACCTTGCGCTCGACGGATTAGGTTGAAGCCAGATCGAAAAAGCCATCGGTCAAAAAGCTATTCTCAGGAACGCTCGTATGAAGGCTAGGGAGAGAGCACGCGCTGAGGCGGCCGAGATGAGATGTTACAAAGAGAAGCTCGAGGAGGAGACTCGAAAGGCTGAGAATGAACCTGACGAGTTGGAAGATGTAGGCCGGTCTGTCGTTCCCGCGGAGCTTGGTGAGCGGCATCTGATGCACAGTGCTCTCGTTGGTCCTAGGTTCCGGCTGTCACCGCTATTGAAGATAGCAAGGCTGTAGAGGAAGTAGAGGATGACGAAGGCTCTACTCTGAGGAAACGGCCGGTGGTCGTGACTGATAAATCTTCCGCGGCAGAAGCGGACGACTAGATCGAGTTTCGTCAGTGTTGTCTAGAGTATCGAAGTGTTGTGTTGATGAGTAGTCATCTCAGGGCGGCCAGAGGACTATGAAATTCATAGTGATGTATGTAGTTAATTTTCTTGTTCAATTAACGCATGCTAGTGTGGGGTATTTTGGCACACGTATGCTTCAATGGACCTTACCTGTATCTTTTTTGGTCGAAAGATTCTCACCGGAGCAGCCACCCTCAACACAACACATACCACTCGCTCTCTCAGTGAACGGTTGAGACGTACGAACTTGCCTTAATTCCCTTCCTTGTAAATACTTTCAACCGAACCGAAAAATCCTGGATAACACGAACAACAACATCATTATCATCATCCACACACTTCTCAGTACGAACGCAGAACGGTCCATTTATTGCGATAGTAAACCATCATTCCCTTCAAATATCTTTTCTCAATTCTCCTTGACCCCGAGAAGGAGGGTAGTGCGAACGTGAAGGCTTCAGCTCTGGTGCCCTCCTTCGGGCCGAGAGTATAGAAAGTGTAGCTACGGCCGCTTTCAAGGGTGGTGGTCATCCTGTTCCGAAAATCGACTCGCTTGTCGCCGTCCATGAAAGAGTGCATTGTACGTTTTCGGAAGTTGTCCGTGGATGTTGCGAGACTTGCCGTATACCTCGGGCTATCACTCTTGTACAGAGTAGGACGGTAGAAGGTGAAATCCTCGGGCCTAACTCTATCAGAAGTGTAGTGGGTGAAATCATCGGGCCTAACTCTATCAAAAGTGTAGTGCATTTGACGGCCTCCCTCAGTGCTGGTGAACATGAGGTCGAAAGATTCCGGGCGGTCCCCTCGAGGGTTCAAGTAGAGAACCGAGGTCACGAAGTCGATGGCGGGTTGATCGATATCGCAGGGCATGACCAAGAGATGAGTCTCAATCGCTGAACCGTCAGGCTCATTAAAACGAATCTTGTTCGCTACGCTCCTGAGGTTTTCCCGTAGCTTGTTGAAGGCACTGGTAGAATGCGGGTTCTTCTTATCATTGAACTGGAAGATGGGTGGGTAGGTCACGACGTCACAGCTGCGCGTGACAACGTTTCTAGCCGGCTCTTGTCTCCATTTCCTTGTGGAGTTGTACATGAAAATGTCGATGAAATCACCATCTTGTTTCTTAGCAACACATAGACCGCTTTCATCGCTGTCGAAATTGCAGTAGACGTCCACGACAGGCGGGTCGGGAGTGTCGACCGACAACTTCGCGGGAGCGTGTTCTTTGCGGTACTCCACCACACCTTTCTTTCTGCGGAACAGGGAGGCGTCGACCTGGTCGGAACCATCTTCCACGACATCGTTCTTGTGGCGAAACACCGCGGAGTCAGCGTGGCTCGTACCACGCCCCACAAAATCTTTCTTCTTGCGAAACTTGGGGGAGTCAACTAGGTCCAGACCGCCCTCGATGACATCTCTCTGAGTGTCGAACATCGGATATTCAATAGAGTCTGTTTCGTCCCAAACTCCACCATCAGTTTCGACGTCATCTATCAGGCCTTTATCAAGTAGCAGCTGCTTGTACTCAACCAAGGTGAGGAACCTCGACGATGCCTGAGGACCGGCGGACAGGTGGAGACGCCGGCCCAGGGCCAGCCACGGGAGGCCAAGAAGAGATCCTCCACAGAACAGGGCAGTGGTGACCAGCATTCACGGATAATAGTTATCACAAAAACGGGCTGAAAACGGAAAACTCCGTTTCGAGCTTCTAGGGCGCGCGCTTTTTATCTTGCGCTCTTTCAAAAATCCATTTTCCAGAAATCATTCCGTGAGAACAGAAAATTTGTAGGAAAAGCGCGGGTATGAGTTGTGAAAAAGTTGGTACGACAAAGACGATTCGAGCCCTTCCAAAAAGTGGCATGGATCTCAGAAATGCCCACTGGCGTCCCCTTCGTCGAGGCTTCTTACGTATCCCATCAACATCAGCATCGGTGCCTTCTATGAAGGGTTCCCTGGCCTGACCTTTGGGCGATGAAAGCTGCCAATCGGACCACCCCATGGGCTTGGAGAACTTCTCGTACACAGACCGGATCTTCCCCAATACCGGTCGGACATGAGAGTGCCGAACGAACATGGGGAACGGCCAACCCCAAAGGAAAGCTCAGTAAAAATTCTGGGGAGTTCAAGAGGGGGATTCCCAGCCCCTGGCGCCCTCTGGGAAGCATTCTGGCGAAGGTTGACTCAGCCGGTCACGACACTTCAAGAAAATTGCCCAGTATGTGGAAGTCGAGCTTTGGTGAGTCTTGTGAAATGCTATGGTTGAAAAATCACAGCTGACAGTGTCAAAGAAGGAGCCGTAATGGTCATGCGAATTGGTGGAAGAGTGGTACTCAATGTGCCCGTCTCAGGTAAGAGGAGGAAGTTGGACTCCGTGGTGGCGGGCTCCCTCGTCTCAGTGTTTCTACTCATGCTGCTCTATGCGCGTAATGACCGATTGATGGTCACGCATGGCCACGAACAGAAGCCAGTAAAAGTTGATGACTGGGCGGAGGAGTTCGCCAAGTAACGAGAACCCTCAACCGTATGTGGGTAGGGCACTATCTCCATTCCCCCGCGACCTCGGTCGTCGTACTTTCCGTCGTGGACGAGACGACGACTGAGGGTTCCCTATGAATTCTAACAGCAATACGTAACTACCA